>MU781128.1:158684-205880 GCA_026770625.1 Nicotiana glauca
TTTTTTCCTATTTTGACTTTTATGAAGTTTCTTTCTTTGCTACAGCTGATAAGAATCGTTGTTTTAGATGATGCATATGTAGAAAGCCTACATCTTCCGAAGTACAACAGAACCTCGTACCCCAACAAGCTCGTCACTGCTTACACTTGTGCAGTGAAGGGCAACTACTTGAAGGACGACGATATTGAATCTGTCCTGCTAAAAATGTTTAGAGAAACACTTTCAAAAGGGGCCATGATGTGGTATCGTAACCTAGCCCCAAATTCTATAGATTTGTTTTCCATGCTGGCAGATTCTTTTATAAAGGCACATGCAGGTGCCATCAAGGTTGCTACAAGGAAATCCGACGTCTTCAAAATCAAATAGAGGGAAAACAAGATGCTAAGAGAGTTTGTATCTCTCTTCCAAATGGAGCGAATGGAATTACTGCTAGTCTCCGATGAGTGGGCAGTGCAGGCCTTCACCCAAGGTTTCAATGAACGAAGCTTGGTGGCTTCGAAGCAGCTAAAGTAGAACTTGGTTGAATATCCCGCTGTAACTTGGTCGGATGTCCACAACCGATATCAATCAAAGATTAGGGTCGAGGATGACCAACTAGGAGCACCCTCAGGCTCAGTATATCCTAGCAGGCTCTTGGCAAAGGAACCAAGGCCGAACAAGGAAAGGTATCGACCATACACTAAAGATCAAAGAAATGCCCCAAGGCATAACATACCTCGAAATGACCGAAGGACAGATCGAGGTCAGAATCCTCGGGGACTCATGAGTAGATCTGGATTAGACAGACAGGTAGGATCGACGAAGGCACCCCAACTATATGAGTACAACTTTAGCGTTGATGTTTCGGACATCATATCTGCCATCGGTAAAATCAAAGACACCAGGTGGATGAAACACGTACAATCAGATCCGTCATAAAGGAACCCCAACCTGGTGTACGAGTTTCATGACAAACACTATCATAGGACCGAAGATTGCAAACAGCTCCGAGAAGAAATAGCCTGACTAATCAGCAAAGGGCACCTCCGAGAGTTCCTCATCAACTGAGCCAAAGATCAATTTCGGGAAAGAGAGGCGAACAGGAAAAATGAAACAGAGGAGCCACAACATGTCATCCACATGATTGTTGGAGGAATCGACATCCCACAAGAACTCATTATCAAACATAGAAAAATATCCATTACCAGGAAAAGCAGACTCGAGGTTACCAGGGGACGCTCTCACATTTGGCGAAGAGGACATCGAGGCCTACCTCAGCCACATAACAATGCATTGGTAATCTCTTTCCTTGTAAAGACATTTCAAATTAAACGTGTGCTTGTGGATCCAAGTAGCTCGGCCAATATTATCAGGTCGAGGGTAGAGGAGTAGCTCAGACTGCTCGACCAGATTGTGCCCACCTCTCGAGTCTTCAATGGATTCAACATGGCGAGCGAGACAACAAAATGGGAGATCACCCTCCCAGTCAACGTGGCTGGCACAACCCAAAATGTCAAATTTCATGTCATCGAAGGAGATATGAGGTACAATGCCTCACTCGAAAGTCTATGGATACACTGCATGAGATAATTACCATCAACCCTTCACCAAATGATGAAATTCCCAACAAAGGATAGAATAAAAATAGTATACGGAGAGTAACATGCAGCAGGAGAGATGTTCGTTGTGCACAATGTGGCACCGGCATCGACACTTTTAACATCGGAGGAGCCAAAGGATAAGAAAATAGTGAAGTAGCAATCACAAGATGCATTCTCGGATGCACCCGAGTTAATGACCAAAGGACCGTACCGCGTTTGGAGTGAGCTGTTAAGGCACATCGAGGCTCGGAACGCCATCACCCCTAAGGTATAATCGCCTCCCCTTTTATTTTACATCTTACACTAACCTATGTGCAGGTGTCTGGTTGAATAAGTCAAAGCACCTTCGAGCTCAAAAACCTTAGGTTTTCAAGCATGCATTGCATTCTTTTTCTTCGATTGGATTTTATCCCAAGAAGGGTTTTGCCGACAAGGTTTTTAATGAGGAAACATCTACATGCTACCTAAGGAGAACTTAACAAGTATTCAAGGTTCTCTTCAATCAACCTCGAATGCTGGGGGGCATTCCCCCAGAAGATCACATCTCAAGAAATCAAGATGAGTCAAAGAGGGTCTCGATAGGAAAATGATGTATCGAGCCAAACGGTCAAATAAACCGTGTCCGCATAGAATAATCAAACCCTCAAGGAAGAAAACATGTATACTTGTACCAAGTAATCAAAAGAATATCTTCTACCATCAAAATTCCTTGCTCTTCAAAGAAGTTATCTATTTTTACAAGACACGGCCCCAAAGCTAGAAATTTTCCAAACACTCGGGGACTGACATCAAAAACTCGAAGCCGTAAGACCTTCGGGACGAAAACTTTGAGCTCATAAGACCTCAATGAGGAAACATCAAAATATACAAAGAACGGCTTCAGAGCCAAAAACTCTCGACGTCTCGGGGACTAACGCTGACGGTCACCCCATCGAGGTATCAAGAACCTCAGGCTATAAGACCCCATCCGGGCGACCTCGAGCCCGAAAACTCTCCACCTGGAAATGTTAGAAAATGAAAGACCTCCGTGAGGCATTATCAACAGTTTAAGACCTTCATAAGGCAATACAAAATCTGTAATACTTCAAGCCAGGCATGAATTATACTTGTACCAAGTAACCTATCTGTAAGACCTCAAGCCAGGCATGAATCATACTTGTGCCAAATAACCTATTTGTAAGACCTCAAGTAAGGCATGTTAAATTTTATAAGACCTTACAAAAGGTATAATCCCGATCTTAAAGTTAAGGCAATATATTCAAACTTGTAAGACCCTTAAAAAGGCATACCCTGGATATAAATGCCGAAGCTACTTCACTCAGGGACTAAAGGCTACGACCAAACAAAATGACTATGGTCATAAAGCTCCGGCCAAACTAACGCAACTCGAGAATGCCCGACCGTCGCTATAAAATCATAGGCGCCAGCCTATACTAGAGGTCGTACAAACCTAATGCATAAGAGCCCAAGTGCTAGCCCATATTAGAGGTCGTACCAACCCAAGGCGTAAGAGCCCAAGCACCAGCCCATATTAGAGGTCATATCGCCCAAAGCGTAAGAGCCCAATTGCCAGCCCATATTAGAGGTCGTGCTGACCCAACACGTAAAAGCCTAAGGGCTAGCTTAAAATTTAAAAACCTAAGGGTCGATGAGCTCGAGTCGAAACCCAACTCGAAGACTGAGCCCAAAATAGTTAACTAAAAAGAACATAAGGGCAAATGCGTAAGAGCCTATGGGCCAGCCCAACGAGCCCCAGGACTGATTTGCAAACATTAAGGTTTTTTCCTCAAAATCCAATTCATCTGTCTAATCATTGATAAGTATCAAAATTCAATACAAAAGAAAGGCATACACAAGCAATGGGAAATTCATGACAGGGGAAAACCGAAAGGCTTCTCTTTATATGTATATATGAAATAATGCAAGGCTTCATTTACAATGTTCTCTAAGAGCATAGCGTGCAGAATCAGAAAGGAAACACCTAATCTACCTTCCCATCAGGGATTGCGGCTCTATCGACCTCTTCCTCATTATCTTCGGCATCGGATGTAAAGAACTTGGCATTGAGTTCATCCATCTTGGCCTGCTCTATCTCTTCCGAGAGATCCAAGCCCCTAGCATGGATCTCCTCAAGGGTTTCCCTTTGGGATCTGCACCAGGCATATTCATTACTTCTACTCTCCCAATCGAAAGCTCCTCTCAACTCAGCTCGAGCATCGGTAGCATCTTTTAAATAGACGGCCACTTTCTTATCAGCCTTAGCTCGAATCTCTTCAGCTTCAGCCTGGGCGGCCACGACCTCGGCCTTCATCTTTAAAAGATCAGACTCGAGCCTTACAATCCTGCTCGTCTGGACCGAGCTATCTTTACGAGCATTCCAAAGTTGCACCTCAAGAGCAGAAACCTTGGACAAAGCATTCTTCTTGGCCGCAACTTGGGAATCGATCTGAGCTTTTAGCTCATTACACTCGTACTTACCCTGACCAACTTCTCCCCAAAGGCATTCTAGATCCTCCACCTTACTCTGTAACTGAAGCATCAAAATATTAATCTTCGAAGGTAGAAGAGAAAATGTGCATCCCCTCGAAACAAAGGTTACATGTTTCTCCAGGTGGTCTTCGTAGTCCAGACTTCGAATCCCCTCGTACCGAAGGTATACTAACTCCTTTGCCTTTTTATCACAAAGAAGCCTAAGGGATTTCTCCCTGTCCAAGGCTTTCCGCAACCGAGCTTCATCGCGAAGTAGCTCAGACTTAAGCTTGTTAAAGGCCTATGGAAAAGAAGCTCAGTAAGAAATTAAAAATGCAAAGCTGAAAAACCAACAAAGTTAACCGGAGCTCACCTCAAAACAGAGCCGCTGAGCCTCCTCGCGCACCCGCTGGCCTGATCTCATCGGCCCCAGTCGAACCGCTCTCGGCGGGGATATGACAGGTCAAGACCGCACTTGACCTAGAGTGCCCCTGGACTCGAACATCCCTCGAAGTACCTTCAATGGGAAAAGACGACGGTGATAGAATATCTGCATCCCTCGAAGTACCTTCGACGGCGGAAGACGACGGCGGCAGAACATCTGAACACCTTGAAGTACCTTCGACGGGAGAAGACGATGGAGGCAGACCATCTAAACCCCTCGAAGTACCTTCGACGGAAGAAGAAGATGGGGTCAAAGGAGGAGCTACTTCTCCGAGGCCAAAAATCTCGGGTATTGCAGGCTCAGGTGCCCCAGGATACCTCTCGGCTTGAGCCGCTGATGTGTGGCCACTCCCTTCTGTTGCACCAATATCTACACGACGGCAGATAGGTACATGATCTACCTCAGCAGTTGCGTCTCCTTTTCGCCTCTGGGCTGACCCTGCTTCACTACAAATCTCCTCGCCCATCAAGGATTCCTTGCGCTTGTTATCGCTCTTCGGCCAGGAGGCCGATGATCCTCCCTTACCTCCGGGAGAGCATGGTCTCACCTCAAAAAATTCTCCGACGCTTGCGTTAAAGAATTTAGGAAACTGATAACTAGGGATTTTGATGCATTATATACCCCTTCTTGCTTATGCTTTGATCAAATATTCATAAAAAATAGTCCCAAAAGGCTCTCAAGTTGTGCTTGATTGTACGTTTGATCAACAAAGTGATAAAATGTCAAAGATCAGCTCAAAAGGGTGAAACTTGCACAAGTGCCAAAGACAAGTCAAGCTCAGGCAGAACAGGCCCAGTGCGGCCGTACACCACTTTGTGCAGTCCGCACAAGGAGATTTAGAGACGTCAAATTCAAGACAAAGAGGCAGTGCGGCCGCACTAGGTTTTGTGCGGACCGCACTGAAGGCAATACGGTCGCACTACCATTCTATGCAGTCCGTAGAGCCAAGATTCAGAGAAACTGCAAAATGAAGTTTTCAAGGTAATGCGGTCCGCAGTCAAGTTTGTGCGGAGCGCACTAGAAGCATCCGCGGCCGCAGTCCATTCTGGGCAGTCCGCAGAGCCCAAGTTCAGAGAGTGAGATTTTTGAAGTCAAGAGCCCAGTGCTGAGCACGTTACATTTTGTCCGGTCCGCACTAACCCCGTATGGGAATTTTTGTCCAGATTTTTCACCTTAGTATAAATAGATTCTTTTTTCATTTTTAGGGCATCAGATATTTTAGAACAGTAGATGCACTCGTGGGAACGACTCTTGTAGCCATTTTGGGCAATTTTATCAACTTTGCAACATTGAATCTTTATTTTTATCTTAGTAATTAATTAATATGAGTTTATCCTCATCTATTTCTTGTTTTTCTCTTTGAATATGAGTAGCTAGAACCATTAGCTAGGGTTGTGGCTCAACCCTAGTGTGGGTAATTGATGGGTCTTGTATTTTAGGGCTAAATTGATTATGGGTATTTTTTATTTCGGTCAATTTCATGGTTAATTGCTAAATTAGTGGTTGCAAACACTAGTTTGTGTTTAGTTGCCTAGGGTTCTTCTTAAGAAAGATAGCCTAAGTCTCGGAAATTGATCCAACAAGGAATTGGGGCATACTCAAGAGATTGATAGCCCCAATTAAAGGGTTAAACCTCGAGAGAGTAATACCTAACTTGAACCTTAGTTGCTTGTGCAAATTTGCATACCCAATTGGTCTTGAGAAAGTCAATTGGGCAAAATCACTTGAACCATCGAGAGGTGTAGAGTGGGTAAATTAGTGCAACGGTTATGTCATACTCCCCAAATATGTCAAAGATGCCCTAGACTCAAGTACCCGTCAATTGACCACCTAGGCAGAAGTCACTACCCTAGTACCTTTTAAAACCTATTTGAACAACTTGTAGCATTTTAACTCTTATCTTAATTTACAAGTTGTAGTTTGATAAAAGTAGATTATAAAGAAAATCCCAAAAATGATGAGAAGTGTAATTAAGAACATATACGCAATACTAAACTAAGTAAATACTCGATTTCAATTCTAGCTCCTTGTGGATATCGATCCTGACCCAACAATTGGGTAAAAGCTATTGAGACCCTCTCTTGCTACTTATTAGTAGTGCGGAGTTAGCTGCAATCACTTTTTGGCGTCGTTGCCGGGGGAGCTAACAGGTTTGGCTATCTATTTAGTAAGTTTTGTGTGTTTTTCTTCTTTCCTTTGTTGTTACTAATTTGTGTGTGTGAATACTTCAGGTATCAAATGGCTTTAAATGCTAATGACCCTCTTAGAAACGTGTTTGTGGGGGAGTAGGTTGATGATATTGGATAGGAAGAGGTGCCTCTTCCACCTCCTGGACCACGACGAGGACACCAGGCTAATTTTAATGAAAACGTTCCAGACCCTAGTCTGCCACCTCCAAGAGTGGTTCCTCGGGTGCTCCCGAACCAAGGCTATGCAAGTGCTATTGTCCTACCCAGAATCCGAGCGGGCGATTTTCAAATAACCAATGTGAAGTTGACCTTACTTGAGCAGTGTGGGTATTTCATAAGCGATGTGGATCAAAATGCCTACAAACATCTCAAGGGGTTCGTGGATACATTTTGGGGGAGCAAGCAGACGAATATATCCGAGGATGCTCTTAGGTTGAGGCTTTTCCCATTCTCACTTTGGGGGAAAGCATTGGATTGGCTTGAGAGACTTCTCAACCATTCCATCACAACCTAGGATGTGTTGGCGGATACGTTTATTGCTAAATTTTTCTCACCCGGGCACATGGCAGCACTTCGAGATGAGATATTGGACTTAAAGCAAGAGCCCACGGAACCTTTGCATGAGATTTGGGAGTGGTATAGAACGATGGTAAAGGAATGCCCCAATAATGACATGACGGAGAATATGTTGCAACAAAATTTCTACCGTGGCATCAATACTACAAATCAATGCATAGTAAATCAACTTGTTGGGGGTAATTTTATGAAATTGACGTACAATGAAGCTTGTGCCGTTCTTTATGAGATGGAGGATACATCCTCCGTATGGCAAAGTAGAGCCAATGTTCCTCAAGGTGACCCTACGGTTATTCATTTGCATAAGGAATTACATGACCATGGGCAAGCTATAGTGGAGTTGACAACTACTATGAACTAATTGGCTAAGGCACAGTTGCAACAAGTCCAAAATCCTCGCCAAGTGAATGCCATGGAGGGTATTAATATGCTTGTCAACAAGAGAAGGCAAAGAAGGCAACAAAACTAAGGAAATTCTGAGCAATTTGATGATGATTGCGATGGGTTTCAAAATTATGGCTATGATGAGCAAAATGAAGAGGTACAATATGTGAACAATTTTCTAGGCCAACGGGGCAACTCTTCAAACCAACAACAGTGGAGACCTCAAGGCAATTGGGGCAATCAACAACAAAATAGTGGTAATTAGGGGAACAATAACCAAAATAACAACTGGTCAATCAAAACAACAATCAAGGCAACCAAGGGAATTGGAATTGTAATAACAACAATTGGGGTGGCAACAATAATCAAGGTGGGTGGAATAATGGAAACCAAGGAAACTGGGGGCAAGGTTTTCAAAGGCCCCCAATGTACCAACAACCAAACAATCCACCCCTATTTCCTTCTCAAGGTCCTGGTTCTTCCAACAATGATATGGGAAGAATTGAAATGATGTTCGAACAAATTATGAAGAAGAATGCGGATTCGGAAGCACAGTTGGCTTCCCACAATACCTCTATCAGAAACATGGAGGTACAATTAGGCCAAATCTCTCAGTCATTGAATACTCACCCGAGGGGTGCTCTACCAAGTGATATGGTAGTGAGCCCAAAAGGTGGGAACAATCATGTCATGGCAGTTACGACAAGAAGTGGGAGAGGCAGTGATGTGAATGCCTCGAAACAAAAGCAAGTTGTGGATAATAATGTTGAGTTGCAAGAAGATGAAGTTCCTTTAGTAGTTGAAGATGTGGTTGATGACAATGTGAATAATGAAGTGAGGATTGACATTAATGAGGTAGAGGTGAAAACTCAAGATGTCGTGAACCCATCTAGGGAACACGTGATTGACATGCCGGAGCCGGTTATGCCAAAAGCCAAGGACCCTTTGCCAAGGCCACCTCCACCTTATCCTCAAAGGCTCGCAAAGCAGAGAAATAATGATCAGTTCAAAAAGTTTCATTGATATGATGAAGAGATTGTCCATTAATGTGCCCTTGGTGGAGGCTCTTGAACAAATGTCGGGCTATACAAAGTTCATGAAAGACTTGGTCACAAAGAAGTGTTCTATGGATTGTGAAACTATAAAGATGACTCACCAAGTTAGTGCTATAGTGCATTCAATGGCCCCGAAGCTTGAGGATCCTAGTGCTTTCACCATTCCTTGCACCATTGGGAGTGCGGATTTCGCCAAAGCTTTATGTGATCTAGGGGAAAGTATCAACTTGATGCTCTACTCAGTTTTCAAGACTTTGGGCATTGGACCACCATGGTCAACTTCTATGAGAATTGCAAATGGCGGATAGATCAATGAAGCCACCTTTGGGTATTGTTGATGATGTGTTTGTCCGGGTGAACAAATTTATCTTGCCAATGAATTTTGTGATATTGGATTGCGAGGTGGACTATGAAGTCCCGATCATATTGGGGAGATATTTCCTTGCTACGGGGAAGGCTCTAGTAGATGTGGAAGAAGGGGAACTCACTTTCAGGGTGGGTGATGAAAAGGTAATATTACATGTGTGCAAGTCAATGAAGCAGCCCAATTGTACTGAAGTGTGCTCATTTGTGGATCTAGTCACGACTGTGATAATTGATGATACAAGTGCTATGATTAATGTGGAGGACCCGTTGGAGGCCGTGTTGTTAAATTTGGATGTCAATGATGATGCGGGCCGAGTGGAGTACGTGAATGCTTTACATGGAATGGGCTCTTATTCTTATGAGCCTAGGAAACATTCTTTGGATCTTGAAAATAGAAAGATGCCTCAAACAAAGCCTTCAATTGAGGAACCTCTGGTGTTGGAGTTGAAGCCATTACCTCCACACCTCAGGTATGAATTCTTAGGCCCTAGTTCTACTTTACCAGTTATTCTTTCCTCGTGTCTTACTAACATGCAGGTAGACGCCACTTTGGTGGTGTTCAAAAAGAGGAAGAAGGCAGTTGGATGGACTTTGGCCGAGTATTCGAGGAATAAGCCCCGCATTTTTCATGCACAAGATTATTTTGGAGGATGATGCAAAACCCTCCTTGGAACATCAAAGGAGGTTGAATGAAGCAATGCAAGAAATGGTGAAGAAAGAAGTGCTAAAGTGGTTAGATGTCGGGGTTGTGTACCCTATCTCCGATAGATCATGGACTTTTCCGGTGCAATGTGTGCTGAAGAAGGTTGGGATGACTATGGTGACAAATGATAACAATGAACTTATTCCCACTCGGACAGTTACCGGATGAAGGGTATGCATGGATTATCGGAAGCTGAACAAGGTGACCCGGAAGGATCATTTCCCATTGCCATTTCTTGACCAAATGCTTGATCGCCTTGCGGGGTGTGCCTTTAATTGCTTTTTGGATGGATATTCAGGATATAATCGAATCTTAATCGCTCCGGAGGATCAAGAGAACACCATATTCACTTGTCCATATGGCACCTTTGCTTTCTCTAGGATGCCATTCGGGTTGTGTAATGTCCCGATGACATTCCAACTATGCATGATGGCAATTTTCACAGACATGGTGGAAGATATTTTGGAGGTCTTCATGGACTATTATATTGTGGTTGGTGATTCATTTGAAGAGTGTTTGGGAAATCTGAATAGATTTTTGCCTCGATGTGAAGATATAAATCTCATACTTAATTAAGAAAAATGCCACTTCCTGGTTGAGTAGGGCATAGTGTTGGGCCACAAAATTTCAAAACATGGGATTGAAGTTGACAAAGCCAAGATAGAGGTGATTTCATGGCTTTCTCCCCCCACTTCTATCAAGGGGGTGAGGAGTTTTCTTGGGCATGCGGGGTTTTACCGAAGGTTTATAAAAGATTTTTCAAAGGTGGTAAACCCTTTGTGCAAGCTTCTAGAAAAGGATGCCAAGTTTGTGTTCGATGAGGGATGTATACAAGCATTTGAGCTTCTCAAGCTTAAGTTGACCACTACCCCTATCATTACCGCACCAAATTGGAGATTGCCTTTCTAGCTCATGTGTGATGCAAGTGATGTTGCGGTTGGGGTTGTTTTGGGTCAAAAAGTTAACAAAATATTTCATCTGGTGTACTACGCAAGCAAGACCATGAATGAAGCTCAAGGGAACTACACGGTTACCGAGAAAGAGTTGTTGGATATAGTGTATGCAATGCAAAAGTTTCGGCCATATCTTATGGGGGCCAAAGTTATAGTACACACCGATCATGCAGCTCTTAGGTATTTGATGACAAAGAAAGACTCCAATGCAAGATTGATGCGATGGGTGTTACTACTTCAAGAGTGTGATCTAGAAATTGTGGACCGAAAAGGTAGCGAAAACCAAGTGGCGGATCATTTGTCTCGCTTGGAGGAGGAAGGAAGGTCATGTGATGGGCAACTACTTTCTGTGTCAATGAGTTATATGCCATGGTTTGCGTACATTGCTAATTTCCTTGTGACTGGCATAATCTCGTGCGATATATCTTCTAACCAAAGGAAAAAAGCTCATGCAGGATGGTCTAGACTTCTATTGGGACGAGCCAAACTTGTTCAAGATTTGCACTGACGGAGTGATCCAGAGGTGTGTACCTGATGAGGAGCAATTTAGCATCCTAGAGGCTTGTCATTCCTCCCCCTATGGTGGCCATCATGGAGGGGCGAGGACGGCTTCAAAAGTTCTAACTTGTGGTTATTATTGGCCAACCTTGTTCAAAGATGCAAGTGATCTAGTAAAAAGGTGTGATCAATATCAATGAGCGGGTGGGATTTCCAAGAAAGATGAGATGCCTCTAAACACAATTCTTGAAGTTGATATCTTTGATGTATGGGGTCCCTTTTGTAAGCTCGTACGGAAACACTTTCATTCTTGTAGCGATTGATTATGTCTCAAAATAGGTTGAGGCCGTGGCCTTGTCCAATAATAAAGCTAGGAGTGTGGTGGCATTTCCGAAGAAGAGCATATTCACAAGGTTTGGTACGCCTCGGGCAGTTAACCACAAAGTATCTACGCCTTATCACCCTTAAGCAAGTGGCCAGGTTGAAATCTCCAACAGGGAAATCAAAAGCATCTTGTCAAAGACGGTCAATGCAAATAGGACCGATAGGTCAAAAAAGTTGGATGACGCTCTACGGGCTTATAGGACTGCTTACAAGACTCTGATTGGTATGTCTTTGTATCGGTTGGTTTTTGGGAAAGCTTCACATCTACCAGTTGAGTTAGAGCACAAGGCCATATGGGCCTTGAGGAAGTTGAACCTTGAGTGGGATGTAGCTTCTAATTTTCAGGTGGAGCAACTCAATGAGCTTGACGAATTTAGATTCCATGCCTACTCTAGTTCTTCCCTGTATAAGGATAAAATGAAATACCTTCACGACAAGTATACTCGGGGCAAAGAGTTCAAGGTGGGGGATTTGGTGCTCTTATTCAATTCTCGGCTAAGGTTGTTTCGGGAAAGATCAAGTCAAAATGGAGCGGGCCGTTTGAAGTAGTGTGAGTTACCCCGTTTGGTGCTATTGATTTAAAGAACAAAAATGGTGAGGTTTTTAGAGTAAATCGGCACCGAGTCAAGCACTATCTTGGAAAAATTGATAACAACCACATGGTGGAACTTCTTCATTTCATATGATGTGATGGCAACCTGCATCGTGTAGCGACGTTAAATCAGGCGCTTCTTGGGAGGTAACACATGTGTTTTTATTTTTGTTCTTCTTTTATTTTTGTTTGTAGTATAGGATTGATTTTTGGGCTAACTGGTTGTGAGATGTTACAGGGTTGTGTTGATACAGTGCAAGACATAGTGGAAAAAAATGCACAGGTCTCTGAAGTTTCCAATACAGCCGCACTACATTCTATGCGGACCACATTGGTGCAGGGTAAAATGATAACCTCTCTAAAGTTGCCACTGCAGCCGCACTACATTTTGTGCGCTCCGCGGTGGACCACTCGGCCACAGTCCATTTTGTGCGAACCGCATTGGTGGCCTGAGTGCACTTGAACAAAGCTGTGCAGTGCAGACCGCGGTCCATTTTGTGCGGTCTGCACTGGTTTGTTAGATTGGGCCCCAGCCCCTTTTCTATAAATAGGGCTTGAGGGCCTCCTTTTACCCTTTTCGAACCCTTGCATCTCAGACTAAGAAAAATATTATTCATAACTTTTTTTGCTTGTAACTAATTGATTGAAACTGTGTGGCTTCATTTCGTCTCACATCTAGTACCATTTCACTCCTTTAAATTGTTCAATTTTGTTAATTTCTTTTTAATTTTTGTTGCTTCTTTTTTTTAGTTTTGTTCTTCCCGTATTTTCTTAGAATTAGGTTTGTTATTTTGTTGTTCAAAATGGGCTTAACTAGTTAAAATCAATCGGAAACTACTTAGGTATTAACATAGGATTTAATATCCAACCTCATGAACCCTAAGTTAGTGTTGCCTCTGGTCAAGTAGTGCGGATTGCAGTCGATTATGTGCGGTCCGCACTGTCCTTGTGTGATCCACAGTGCCATTATATGCGGACCACACTAATGAATTTGGGGAAGCTGAACTTTGGGCAGTGCGACCGCACTACATTTTGTGCGGGCCGCACTGGCCCCAGTGCGGCTGCAGTTAATTTTGCATGGTCCGCACTTCCTAGATATAGAGAGTGGCTAGTCTGAACCCCACCTCTGTGTGGACCGCGGTTGATTTTTTGCGGTCTGCGGTGACCTTAATGCGGCCACAATCTATTTGGTGCGGTCCGTACTGGGCAACTTCTGCAACCTGTCTGCAACTTTTCTTTACTGCTTCTGCAACATTGTTCTTAACTGATGCAACTGATACTAACAAAGTCATTTCAATTGTGTTGCAGACAATGGTTAAACAATGAGGAAAAATCTCAAAACAACCGGGCGAGGTGAATCCTCCCAGGGGCAAGGGAAAGAAAATGATAAAACTCACTCTCCAAGTCCGGCAAAGCACAAAGAACCAAAGGAAAATCATCAAGGCTGCAGACAGGGCCTGTGATCAGTTCGGGAGTGAGTATGAGCCCTCCCAGGACATTTCTTCAGACTCCATTGTCGCGCCCCCTTTTTCTTCTCGAAATCGGGTTCATGACATTTGGGAGGACAATTCATTCCTTTTGGGAATTGGGTTTCATTTGAAGAGTCACCACTTAATAATTAGGGTGCATTAGGACAGCAAGGAGATTTTTTATTTTCGTAACCAGAGATTGGGTAAGGGTTTGAAATTATTCTAAGGGGAAGGTGTTAGGCACCCCTCAGAATCCACTAGTGTGGTTCCCGACCAGACTATTATTGTGAATCTAGATGCAAATAACACGTAGAAGAATAAAACTTCAACTAAGAGGGTATTTTCACATAAAGGTTTACAAACAAATGAAGTTGGAAAGAACTAAAAGAAAGCTGATTTTTTTCTTCAAAGAAAGAGTTTGAAATTCTTTTAAAAGAGAAAATAAAGAAGGGAAGGGGGATCCTAGATTTATTAACAATATGGATCACCCCACACAATTCCCGGTGATCACTCCTCAATGAGGGGCTACGCGTGGCATTATCGCGTGGTCATCATATCCATATCTACCCTTCCCACCCTATTAAGGTATTAAAGCGCGTAATGGTCTCATTTACTTATTGCATGTTATTACCCGTCCCAATCCTATCCATCTCGGAGGTGTTTCGGACTACTAATCCTAAAGGGGAGGGGTATTAGGCTTATTTGTGATTTTAAAGGTAAAAATTCTAAGGCGACGTACAAAACATGTATAGCAAATTGAGGGAAAGCACATAACAAATAAAAATGCTCAAATATACCTCCTTTACACAAAGAAGCACATAATTTAGCATGACTTACACATACCTGTTAAGGTCTGATTAAGTACTAAGCATGCAAAAACTTGAAGGTTGAGGCAGACTGATTTATTACATAATTCAGATAAGAAGCCCAAATCAGACCCGCCCGTTGGTTGTAGTTATTAACAGAATTGATTTAATTTAAAACATTACCCTAAGGCTTGCCTAAGTGTGGGACAAGGATCCTATAGGCATGGTATCTAGTGAATTCTGAATGGAATAACAATCAACTAAATACGTACTGTTTAAAAAGATAGTCAGATTATTAAAGAAAGGCAAGTTTTTATGGAGGTTGGAAGTTCTGCAAATGATGCTGAATCGTTATTACTGGTTTTAACTCTATACAAGAATGAAGTGATTCAGATTCAATTAATAGTTCCTATAGACATACTTTCTATGCGTTGTTGATTTTTAGCCATTTATGGATATAGTATGAATGCAGAAGACTCGTTTTAAACCTATGAACATGATATCTAAGGGCGAAAATTGTTAAAACCTATGGACATGATATCTAAATGCTAAAGTTGTTTTAAAACCTTGTGAGCATGATTTCTAGATGAAAAGATGAATATACAGGATTTGAAAGGTCCTATAGGCATATTTTCTATATGCGTGTGCAGAATTCAGATTCCCAAACATTCATGGAGATGATAATGAATACACAGGATTTAGAAGATCCTATAGGCATGATTTCTATGTGCGTGCAGATTTTAGAATGACTTATAGACATGGTTTCTATATGTATGCAGATTTGAAATACATAAGGAGGAATCTATATGCATATGTGAATTTGAAATACCTATAGGCATGGTATCAACCCTTTTTGCATATGTGATCACCCACCCTTTTCACTATCCATCTCTAAGAGTTTATTACAAATTATTACAGTCCAAAATAAAGTAAAAAATGTACATTAGAAATAAAAGTACAACCAAGGAGAGCCTGATTCAGACTTAATGTCTGAAATATGAGGTAAACCAACTTCATGAGATCATGATTCAAAGCCTTTCTCACATTTGAGGGTGTCAGAGTTCCCTAAGAGACTCAAATGGACTCCGGGCAGTGCTCACACCCAGATGTATTGCCAGATTAAAACAAGTGCAGTGTGGAAAGGCCAGCCCTCAAGTGTCCAAGTTCAGAGGGAACTCAAGGTCTCAAGGCAAGGCTCACAAGAGGGGGCAACACTTAAAGACTAAGAGAGAGTGCAAGTGCAGAAGCATAATTCTGAGAAGGGAAAGGGAAAAGGAAAGGGAAATAAGTACACATAAGGGGTTCAAGGGAATAGGGAAATTGAAAGAGGCAAGGGCAGGTTCTGGGCATGCCCAGCAATGGAGAATGCTAGAATACCATAATCTTGTCCAAACACACATTAATAGAGGCTAGGATCCCAAGGGATCAGGTTTGATTCATGGGCAACAGTTTACATATTGCCATGCTCCAAACCATAGCTTAAACACACAAGGGGGTGGGGAATAGGGATTCATAACAGAACAGGCAGGAAAAGAAATCAGTAATGCTGAATTATCAAAAGCAATAAGTAGATAGGTATAAACACATTGTTGTGGTGCTGAAACTTAAATCAGAACATACCAGTTTCAAAGAAACAAGTAGAGAAAAGCAGTAAGTCTTGCAAACAGGCCACAATGCAGATAATAAGAGAGAATACTATTGCGTGTAAGTGTGCGTTCAAAAAGACTATGAGTGAGTCCTTTGTGTTAATGAAAGAGTAGTGTATTTATAGTGCAAAAAACAGGCAGAAATAAGGTAAGAAAACAACTAAGGAAATTAATATCAATTAAAAATCAATCAACACAAGACTTCCTTTATTTAAGGAATTCGGACTCAAGAAGGTAAAAACTATTTAAGGCGAGAAATCAAATAAACATCTTGTGCAAAGTAGGCAACTAGGGGTAGATACATAGAAGTTTATTTTAGGGGCAGAGCTTTGAAATACATTGTTGCATAAATAAGGTAAGAGAAATCAATTAGTAGCCAGTAAATCAAGGATCAGAGATTTGGCAAGTATTGGTCCCTAAATGAACCAAGTCAGAAAAGCTAAGGAAAACTTTTAACTTAAATCGAGTCACAGGAAAATCCACAAACAGGGAAAGAAATCAATAAAACCTATACAACAGGAAGTCTGAAACTAATCAAAATTTGAAAGACATTTTAGAGGAAGTTCAGCACATATAAAGGGCACACAGCACTAAGTTTAGGACACAAGAGAAGAAACGTCATGCAATTGTAAAGATCAGTAGGTAGTCACATAGGTTAGAGGAGATAGTATCAAATAGTGTACCAAAGGTCCATCATAAGGACCTTAGAAATGTTTTAGTAGAAAAATCAGAATCTCTTAAAGAAACAAAGATTTCAAGACTCAGTCGAGCAAACAAATGAAACAAATTCAAAAAACTCGAAATAGATCCAAAGGAGTTAGGGCTTTTGAAATAAAATAAGTTCAAAGATGAAGAACAAGCAAATCACATAGCCAATGGTCTCAAAACTCGGATGAACCCCCAATTTTAGGGTTTTTGCCATTAACCGAGTGCAGAGATGAAAGGGCAAGTGATTAGGGGAAAAAATACTACTTGAAATAGGTGGAAAGGAACTGAGACCTTTTAACATGTTCCTTAAGTAACAGAAATTCATGAGAAAGATAGTAAAAAAGTAACATGCAAAACAACAGTAGAAGAACTGGTAGAAGAAACAAATAAGAACATGGTAGGAGAGCCTTAACAAGAGCACGGTAGGAGAAACATAGAAGAAGAACATGGTAGAAGAAATTTTAACAAGAACACAGTAGGAGAAGTGTAATAGTGAAATACACAAGAGAAGAAGAAAATCAGAGAAACACACAAGAGAAAAGGAAAATCATAGAAACATACAAAAGAAAAAAAGAAAATTGGAGAACCACACAAGAGAAAAAAAGAAAATCAGAGAAACACACAAACGAAAAAGAAAATCAGAGAAACATTACTCGAAACCCTATATCAGAAAATAAAGGTTTTGCAAGCATAAATTTTTGAAAGAAATATCATAAATTTGTTTAAAAGCTTAGGGAAAACATGGATCTGGAATAGATCTACAGAGATCAGAAAAACCTCAAAGCTAGGGTTTCAGAGGAATCCAAACGGTGAGAAAGGCTTGGATCTAAGCAGAAGGAGTTGAGACCAGGCTCGAACAAACACGTCTTGCCGGAGCAAGGTCGGAGATGGTCGTGGAACTTGAATCGACAAAGGTGTGACCCAACTCTTCGTGGTCAAGTCATGAAAATTCAGTAACCAAGCGTGAGGAGCCATAGGAGGCTGGTGGGTAGTGAAACCACCATAGATTCAGGCCAGAAGGTGAACGGAGAGGATGAGTGAAACTCATCGGAGAGGAGGGGAAGGGGAAAGGTTGTAGAGAGAACCAGAGATAGAGAGATAGATTCGAGTGAGGAAATGAGAGGTATTGGGGGGGGTCGTTTGGGTTTAATTTGGTAAGCATGGATCTGGACCATTGATCAAAAATGATCAACGGCCAGGATTTAATCCAAGATGGGTCGAGTAGATTTGGGATTGGGCTTCAGTATTGGGTTGGTTTAATTAGGCCAAATGTGGCTATAAGTTAAATAGCCCCTTTTTCTCCATTTAATTTATAAAAAATAGTAAATGAATTTATGAAAACTAATTAAAAGCAATAAAAAGATTTATAATATATAATTATAAATTTAAAAATATAAAATCCCATTTTATAAATATGAGACGAATTTAAACCTAAAAATGGCTAATATTGCAATTATACAATTTTGTCCTTAAAAATACCAAATAAATTTGTAAAAATGTGTGAAAAATATCTTAGCTATATTTTAGTATAAACATGATAATCCAATAAGTGAACTACCAAAATGACAATTTGGGGATAGTTATCAGGTTTTTTCTTGATAAAATGGGCAGTAAATTGATTTAAAAATCCCTGAAAAATTAAGAAAAATAATGAAACCTTGGGATATACTTATATATGCCTATATAGTCTATTTTGAAGGTATTTTGCATATTTAAAAAATACAGAGAAAAATTAGGTATCAACATTCGTGCCAGAATACGTTGAAGATTAGCCGGAGAGATTCAGACTGACAGACACCACACCTCCACCATCACCCAGTCAATTGGGCAAAATCACTTGAACCACCGAGAGGTGTAGAGTGGGTAAATTAGTGCAACGGTTATATCATACTCCCCAAATATGTCAAAGATGCCCTAGACTCAAGTACCCATCAATTGACCACCTAGGAGGAAGTAACTACCCTACTACCTTTTAAAACCTTTTTGAACAACTTGTAGCATTTTAACTCTTAGCTAAATTTACAATTTGTAGTTTGATAAAAGTAGAATTATAAAGAAAATCCCAAAAAATGATGAGAAGTGTCATTAAGAACACATACGCAATCCTAAACTAAGGAGATACTCTATTTTAATTCTAGCTCTCTGTGGATATCGATCCCGACCTAAAAAATAGGTAAAAGCTATTACGACCTTACTTTGCTACTTATTAGTAGTGCGGAGTTGGCTGCGATAAGAAACACAAAGGAAATATTCTTTAAATAGAAGAATCACACAGTACTCACCGTGGTGTTTTGCCTCCCATCTACCCTTCGACGGGTCTCGCCACTTACGCCCATCGTAAGTCGAGCTAGCTGCCAGCTTCCAAGTCCAATCCGCTAGGTTGGGTAACTCGTATGGCATCCACGGGATTGCTGTAATAAAGAAAAGGAAAACATCTTTGCGGAGTTCTCCTCCACCATGAACAAAAATGACAAAAACATAAAGTGTACCACTTACGTGTGAAATTCCATTTCTTAGGAAATGGCAGGAATTCTACGGGGATAATATCGACAGTCCATACTCGGACAAATCGACTCATCGACCCTCGATCCCCATCTTCTTCATCATCGGCAATAAAGAGCCTGGTGGATCAACATCGTAAAGTTATCAGGCCTCGACAATGAAAGGGTCGGTATAATCTGATAAGATGGCTAAGGGTGAACTCAAGCCCGACTTCCTCCGCAAAGAACCTCATCATCAATACCATCCTCCAGAATGATTGGTGAACCTATGCCAGGGTAGCCCGATATCTTCGACAGAAGTCAAGCACAAATCTATCGAGAGGGGCCAATGTAAAAGGGTACGTGTATACGTTCAAAAACCCCTCTACATGAGCAATGATGTTCTCTTCTAGGGAAGGTACCTGCAGTACCACCTTTTCTCCCAATCCACAGTCTCTCCTTACTGCCTCGAGGTGTTCCTCTCCTATTGATGAAATGGACCTCGATGCATGCTCCCAATGGCCCTGAACATTGGGAGGTCTCTCTAACGAAAAGTCCCTCCTCGAAACGAAATATCTCGAGGTTGGCTCACCAGACGCCAGCAGTGTACCACATACCGAGCGAGAAGCAAAGGCAGAACTCTCCTCTTCTTGGTGAACGGGCTTGGGCGTAGTACCTATAACTATGGTGAAACAAGAAAGGGTAAATGAGAAATTAGGCGAAAGCTTCAAATTAAAATGGTAAAAGAGTTGACGCAAGGAAGGAGAGCTCTATGAAAAGGACAGTTGCTCAAAGTAGCGGAATCTTCAAATAAAAGGAAAGCAAACTCATATATAGAGCAAGCGGCGACTTTCCGCCTACTCTAAAGGCCAATTAATTTTGTCTAGGACATTATCAATTTTGGAGAGGTGTACCCGCGGGACCGCCTCAGTCACTTCATAGCCATGTCGTACGAACGACGTTGTCATAAAATGCTCGAGGGGTCACAGAATCCCATATCAACCTAGCCTCGAGATGGTGCCCGATCTTGAGGATCTATGTTGCTATAACGATGGGCTCTAAGGAGTTATCCATATAAACCTAGCATCAAGATGGTGCCCGATCTCGAGGATCTCTGCTATTAGAAGTGCGGGTCATTTACCCGATTCTTAAGCCCAAGGGCTTCCTGATTTCGAGCAAGTTCTCACTCAGGAACTATTCATAAAGTCTCAGGGCTATCTTTATTTTGAGTCCAAGCAAACGCTCGTTCAATTACTAAGCCCAAGGGCTACCCAATTTCGAGCCAATTCTCACTCGGGGACTATTCATAAAGTCTCAGGCTATTTTATTTCGAATTTGAGCAAATGCTCGCTCAAATACTAAGCCCAAGGACCACCTGAGTTCAAGTGTATCCTCGCTCAGGGACTATTTGCAAAATTCTAAGGGCTATCTTTATTTTTAGATGATCAAGCGAGCTTTCACTTGAGGACTATCAACGGTGCCTAAAAGGGGCTAAGCTTTATTTTGAAGAAATTCGAGGCCCCACCCTCATTCAATTCGAAACTGGAAGTCCCAGCGCCCTAAGTTTGTATCATATCAACCCAGACTGAGTCTGAGGAATGACAAAGTGTTTCAAGGAATATCATATTAACCAATCGAGAACCAAAGGAATTTCTATGTCCGAGTCCAGTATTCGAATTGATCAATAAAGTCACACGGTTTGATTTTTTTGCAAACACAAGTAAAAGGGAATCTAGTACAAGACAAAAACAAATTGAAGAAATTGTTGTATTAATAAGCAATGATTACAAAAGCCCACGAGCGGTCCTTACATAGAAACAAAGAAGCAAATAACAACAGCTAAAGAGCCTAAACTACTTTCGAGGGCACATCCTCAGATGCGACGTCTGTGAAAATCGTTCCCTTGAGGACCCCATTTCGATCTTTATAGCAATATCTTCAAGAGACTCCTCCCAGACAACTATAGCCTATCAAAGAGCAGAATCTTTTAACAAGCAGGGAAAATTGTGGCTTGGTGAAAAATTTGGCGAGTACGGTTCTCGTCAGCACTACTATTATGAAGCCACTTCTTGAGACATTGCCCAGGTGTGGGATGCAAAGGTTAGTAGATAATGCCACCTCACTCTATGGAAAGCAAAAGAAATGAGGTGCCACACCAGGTTGAAGTTAAGAGAGATGAGCGGCGGTTCACGGTCCACATATCCTCTGATATGAGAATAATTTGAAGCCCCTCTCTCATTATTTCGGGCCAACAATAACAACAACAACAAAAAAAAACCAGTACGATCCCACTCAATGGGGAAAAGCTCTGAAAAAGAGTCATGGCATGACTGGCAAAAGCACTGCCGTGTGACCTTACGGTCACAGGCTTGAACCATGGAAATTAGAGTTTGGATGAGGATGAAGAGAACAAAAGAGATAAAGGATGTTGAAGAACTACTGGGTGGAATTTTGGTTCAAGTAACCTCTTATTTATAGAAATGTAGTAACGTAACCGAAGGCGTAATCAATGCCTTTTGGGAAATAGATTGGTGGCGATATCATAATTTTTTAGGAAGATAAACCAACAGTGTATTGAACGTTCCTGGGAAGATGAACTGATGGGGTGTTTCAGTCATTACAAAACCTTACGTCATAAGGATGATGTCATTGTGAGAGGCTCAAGGAAGTTGATGTCAAAGTCATTTCATATCATTCTATTCTAAGAAACGCGGGGACTATCTATATACGGCTAAAATCGGAGAGTCCAATTTTACGGTCATTTTGGCATTCCATAGCCCGTCTTCAGAAGTCACATGGCACAGCTCGTGGTTCGACCCCGAGGGTTCCCTATGATCAACCTCAGGGCAGTGTAGATTGGCAGCTCTCATGAATAAGTGGGGGATTCCCAATGTGTGTGATTAAAGCTGACCAAGTCTATTGGGATAGTACAAGCCCGTACCTTGGCATTAAATGGTTGTACCAGCTGCATATCTTTGTAATAAATACATTTGTACTATGTTGGGATTCCCCCTCATATATAAGGCAAACCCTTGTCATTTTGTAGGACACATGATATTAAATACAAGAACAAGAACATTCTCTTCTCTCTAACTTAAACATATTCTCCCTTGATTTTACTGCTTACATTTATTATCTTGCTTACATTTATTGCGTTTCATTGAATGTTCTACATTTATTAATCATCATTGATCATAAAGAGCCCTCATCAAAGAACTTAGAACTATTAGTCCTTCATCGGCTACCCACAGCCTAATACTTCAGCTTGACCTCGAGGCCCAGTATAGGCTAGCTCGAGACTCCGATTCTCGTCTACTCGATTTTACATAGCATTCTATCTTCAAGATCTTACCTTATTTTCTAGTCTCACACTTAGCATCTATAGCCTAACAACTAGCATAAAAATAAATCACATATTTTTAGAACCACAAAATCAAATCTAATTGTAATTACAAATTTTCAAGGTAAACAGGTATATTTTGGATAAGTCTAATCACCTCCCAAAGTGGTAGCAAACCCACCCTAAAATTAGTGACTCTTAAGTTCGCCTGATAAGGTGTTACATTGAGAGGCTAAGCTAATGGGGCCCACACCTTTGATAAAGGCAACATAAGTCCCTAAAGGGGAAATCCATATGTTTGGTAGGCAACGGATCCTGAATATAATTTCAAACAAAATTCCTAATCATCTTAGCAACATGGATTGCTTCAATATTTCATTCAATACGTGAGATTTCATATCATCTTCAACAATTAAAAACGTGAGATTTTGCAATTATAAGGAAGTACGGTGCAATCTTTCTCATGAATATCATATGGATCTTTCCCTACATCGATCCGTCGTCACGTGTTCTTCGCAGAAGACGTGTGTAAGAGGGATTGTCAAGAGAACCGGCTTAGGTATGTTAAGGATAATCCTTCTTTCTTTTGGCATGATCCAAGTAATGATATATAAACATAATGTTATTCCATAAGTGGTTCTACTCTTAGCAGTTAAGGATGTCTATATTATCCATTCCTATAAAGTGATATTCAAGCATTTCTAAGTATATATCTAGTTCCCTATTGAGGTATTTGATAAAGATGTTGATGTTTATAATATAGTAGTACATGCATATTCATTTACTAACATGCTATGGATGGTTGGGCAGTCATGCATTTACCACCGTGCGAAGGCCGGTCGGGCAATTACCACCGGTTGGGCAGTTATGTATCATTATTTACCATTGGTTGGGAAGTCATTCATATTCATTTACCACCGAGATATGACCGGTCAGGTAGTCATGCATTTACCATCGAGCTACAGCTGGTTGGGTAGTTACATATTTACCACCAAGCTACGGGCGGTCGAGTAGTCATGCATTTACCATCGTGCTATGGCCGGTCGGGCAGTTACCACTTATCACTTGGGAAGTCATGCATAATACAATATGGAAAATAGAAACAGTCTCAAAGAGAATCATTATATATATAAGTAAGATAAGTATGCATAAATGGTGGCACTTCAAAGATTCAGGTTGATTCTTATATGTCTTTAGTTAATGTTGACTTATTGCTATATTTTAGTTCTGCCTTACATATTCAGTACATTATTCGTACTGACATCCTTTGGTTGGGTACTCTACATTCATGCCTCTTGACGAGCCCTCATAGTAGATGAGATTGGCATTCATCAAAGGATCGGTAAGATTCCACCTCATTCGGAGTGCAACCGAGTCTATGAGTCATTGTGTCGGAGTTTTGCTATAGACTTATGGGTAGGCCGGTACCCTATCCTATTTGATGTCAAATAATCTTAGAGGCTTTGTAGACAGAGGTTCATTTCGTACAGTATGTCAAAGGCCTTGACGGCCCATATGTACTCATGTTTTAAGAATGATGGTTTATTGATACAATGTTTGCCCACTTATAGTTATACATTATGAGTTGTGGCCATGTTGGCCCATGATAGTTACAGAATAAAAAACAAATAGGTTTCAGGGTGGTTTGCTCATGCTAGTACGGCACTGGGTGCAAGCCACGCCTCCAAAGGTTTGGGGTGTGACAAAATATTCGACCTCTATCGATTGAGTTTGTTTCCTTTGGAATTATTTGATGTTCTTGAGTTACTTTTGGCTAATTTCGAGTCGTTTCAAGGCCGGGATGCATTGTTTGGCTTGATCGGTATTGGATTCGATTTATTTGAGGTAAGTAACACCTAAACTTGGTGCTGAAGGTATGAATCCCTAAACATACGTGTTATGTGTTTGGTGTTAAGGTGAAACACATGCTAGGTGTCGGCCATGTGGGCGTGCACAGTGTGAATTATAACTCGGTTGATTCTTCGATACTGTGCAGTTACCTAATCTTGTTGCTATCCATGAAATTTCTATGTGTTAGAGAAATTGAGATGTGAATCGTGTTAGATATAATGTTTAGGCTGTATGCTTATTATGTTGGGACCCACTGAGGTCATTTCTGTTGTTGAGTTATTTGCTTAAATTGTAGCTACATACTTAGTCATATTTATTCATTCGCATATCATATCTCAGTCTCTGTTATCCTTTGTTATCACTTCATGTTATCATTGTTTGGGTTGATTGGCATGGGATTTGTAAGCCCGAGAGGCTGGAGAAACTGATGGTTGAGGTGGGTCCTGAGGGCCATATTGCGAGTGAGATTGATGGGATTGGGCTGCATGCAGTAGCTGGCCATATTGGCTTTATATATATTATTACTGATTGGATCAAGTTGCATACTACAGCAGGCTATATATATATATATATATATATATATATATTATTGATGGGATCGGGCTACACGTTGCAGCATGCCATATTGGCTTTATATTAGCGCTTGAGCAGGATCCACCCCTCCGGAGTCTAACATACCAGCAGTGAGTGCAGGTACCGTACAGTGTTGAGTGACTGAGTGTACTAAGTGATTGAGAGTGATGACTAGGAGTGCGAGATAGTAAGATTGAGTACTCTTAGAGTGCGAGTGCATGAGTTCATCATTGTGATGCATTGCATTTGACATGCATACTTGATATACAGGCATAGAGATGTATTTCCTCATGTTACACGATTTTGTGACATTCACGATTTCACATGCACATTGACATGTAGGCAGAGAGATGTACTTTCCTCATGTTATATATGAAATAAATATCTTATTTGTTTTTGAAAGGTTTTGGGAAAAATCAAAGTTTTTTTTATTTACTCAAGCATGCCTATTTTTCGAGACTGTGAATGAGCCGAGCATCATATCTTTGAGTTATTACTTGTGCTGCTTTTATTATATTGTTACGAGTTGTTCTTGGCTATCATTGTTGGACTCTAACCATTGTCCAAGCTCATCACTACCTTCAACTTAAGGTTAGGTTTGTTACTTATTGAGTATAAGGGGTTGGGTAAAACTTATACTACACTTCTGCACCTTGCGTGCAGATTTTGTAGTTGATATTGCTGTGAGCGGCAGGAGTTGGAATTGATGATGGACCTATGTTCCGATTATAACTGCCTCTTGTTCTTGGTAGCTCTAGATTTATAAATCTGTTTATGTACTTTTTTAACAGATGATGTATTTATTTCACACCAACTTTTAAAACTCTAAGTCTTAGAAGCTCATGATTGTACTACCAATCCTTGGGGAGTTGTATAAAAGTTCAACTATTTCATCATTAATTTCTCAGTAAATCTCCTTTAAATTGGAGTATTGCTATTTGGCTTACCTAGCAGATTGTGTTATATGCCATCATGACTAGTTAGATTGTTGGGTCGTGACATAAGGTGGTCTAATATTGATAGACTTGATGGGATCACCTACGTGAGTCTAAAGGTGCAATTGTTGTAACAAATCAGCCGGTTGTTTTGAGTATATTACCCTTGATCCCCTATTTATTGCCTCTACTATGTTGTATAATGGTTATGTGACTTGCCTAGGGTGTTTGATTTTGGTTCGGGTGACCTTCAGAGTGAAATGGGACACATAGTCCATAAGTCGGAGTCTTAAGTTGAAAGAATTGGTCGTAGTTTGACTTTTGTGTAGACGACTCCAGAATGGAGTTTTGCCGGTTACAATAGCTCTTTATGGTGATTTTGGACTTAGAAGAGTGTCTGTATGTCAATTTGGAGGTTCGTAGGTCATTTCGGCTTGAATTGGCGGACGTTAGAAAGTTGAAGGTTTGGAAGGTTGGAAGTTTGACTGGGAGTTGACTTTATTGATACCGGGGTCGAATTCCAATTTCGTAAGTGGGAATAGGTCCATCATGCCATTTATGACTTGTGTGAAAAATTTAAAGTCAATCGGAGTTTATTTTGGTATGAATTGGCATTATTTTGGAATCCTGAAGTTCAGAGATTCAATATGCTTGAATTGGGTTGTGATTCATAGAATCGATAATTTTTTATGTGGTTTTTGGTCTCGAGTACATCCGTTTCATGTTTTTTAACTTGTTGGTATATTCGTACGAGGTCATGGGGTGCCCGTGTGTGATTTAGATTGAATCCAAATCAAATGGCATGCAAAAACAAACGTGGAGATGCGACTAGCCTTACGCAGATGCGGTTGCGTAGATGCGTATATGAGTTCCGCAGGTGCGAGCCTTCAAAGCCTAAGTTGGAACCCCACCTATGATAGATTTTTCGCAGGTGCAACCCAAGGCACGTGGGAGCAAAATCGACGGGCAGAAATAGGGGTCTTCGAGGGTTTGATTTCATTTTTTATTTTTGGATCTAGAGAGCTTGGTTTGAGGCTATTTTCGAGGGTTCTTCAAGGAAATCATTGGGGTATGCAATTCTACCCTGCTTTTGACTATATTACATGAATTCATTGTTATTTTCATCATTTAATTAGTGATTTGAGTTGGAAATTTTGAAAAAAATTGTGAAAACTTCTTAGACTAAATTTTGGGGATTTGAAAGGATTTGAGGTAAGATTTGGGTAATTCTTGTATGGTGTGACTCGTTATCAAATGAGTGTTCGGATTTTGTAATTTTGGTCGTGTTTCGAGACGTGAGCTGAGGGTTGACTTTTTGAATTGACTTTTTATTTCTCTATGAAGATTGTAACTTTATTAATCGGAATAGTTTTCAATAGTTTATATTTATGGTATGAAGTTGTTTTGGCTAGATTCGAGCCATTCAGAGTTGGATAATCGAGGAAAAGGCTTACTAGTGGATTAAGTAGCGTATTTTGAGGTAAGTGTTTTGCCTAACTTTGTGTGGGGGAATTACCCCTTAGGATTGGTGTTGTTTTTTGATAATTTTGATATGTGGAAGCCGTGTATGCAATGTGATGAGTGTGTACACAGGCTAAATATGGTAATTGACCGGCTCTAGCTATTTATATTCTTTTCATGCCTTTAATTGAGTTACCATAATATGTTATATTCATCATCTTTAGTCTATCTTCATATGCCTTACTTGTGTTAGTTCTTACATTTTATTTGCCTTTACATTCCTAGTTGGAATTATTGTTTCTTATATTCCTTATTCATTATTTAACTGTTGAGTTCCTTACTTGAAATTGTCATTCTTGGAATATCTTGTTGTTGAAATTGGTATTGAGTTACAGAGGCCATGATTCACATTGAGGCAAAGCTCTTAAGTTGTGAAATTCTATTATTGTTGAGTTATTCACTTCCGATTGATATTGTTGAGACTCATGTGCATATTGTGGTTGCGCCATAAGCTATTTATTGTGGAAACACCATTATTGTTGATTTCTGTGGCAAGTTGTGATATTGGGCACTTGAGGTATGATTTGTGATTCGTTGTAATATTGATATGCATGCGGTGGTATAAGGTTTGGGGTTGAAACACATGTGGTGAGATAAGGTGGGATTGATACGCGTGTTGCTAGTAGGTGAACTACTTGAAGCCACGTGGTGTGATAAGGTGGACTAAAACACGAGAAGCTATTTTGGGAAAAATGATTTTCAAAAACTAAATACAAGGTTCCCGTGGTGATATAAGGAACGATTGTGAATTGTTTTGTGATTTGAGAAAATAAGGCGGTACCTCGGTAGTGATTCTTGTTGATACTTCTCTATTAGCTCATTTTGTTTTGGTTGCTTATTTCCTTGGCATATCATTCCTTTACTTCTTCCGTGATGCATTATTTGCCTTAGTTCAATGTAACTAATCATGGTATTTTTCTGTATTGTTTCATTTACATTGTTGTTTTCATTACAATGTTAAATACCTATTCTGTTTCTTATTTGTTCTAGTAGGGCCTTGACCTGTCCTCATCACTACTCTACCGATGTTAAGCTTGGCACTTACTGGGTACGTTCTAGTGTAATCATGCTACGTTTCTCCATAATTTTTATGTAGATCCAAGTACCTCCTACCATTCCAAATACCGGTGAGACGAGTTCAGATTTGGAGACTTCAAGGTATACCTGTTAATGTCTGCAAGCCTCGGAGTCACCCTCTATCTAGTTTATTTCATTTTCTTTTCCTTTTATAGACACTGATGTATAGGAATGTCGAGGACAAATCTTATAAAGCTTCTGACTTGTTTTTTGTCGGATTTTGGAAAGTGTATTATGTTGAGATCTGAAGTTTCTTTTATGATAATTGTTGAGTATTTGGGAAATTCTCCATTATTTCGGCCATATTCTGCATGTATGTTAGCCTTATCTAGTCTTAGAGAGTAGGTGTAAGGCCCTGTGAAAACTTGTACTCAAAACTTAAAAGCCCATAGTGCCAAATTATGAATATGTGTTAGGAATGTGTGTTCAGACCCTTTTGTACTTATCTATGCATTTAAAAATCAAGAATCAAAGTTTTCTGGAAAAGTGCAATTATGAGCTCTAGAATGTGGTCGCATACCAGGTATGTGGATCGCATACTGCCCCAGAGTGAGTCAGTGTGTTGGCCAAAATTGAAGTCAACTATGCGGTCAATTATGCGATCGCATAATCAAAATGCGGACTGCATAGTCATCGCATAATTTCCTTGGGATTTTGTGAAGGTCAGTTCTGCGGTACACTTTGTGACCGTAGAACGTGAATGCGGACCGCATTTCTGCTGCAAACTCAGTCAGTGTGTCCAATTTTTGGGAAGCATTTTGCGGTCCATTATGTGGACTGCATGTCGACTTTGTGATCGCAAATGCGATTGCAGATCTGACTCGGGGCTCCAATTTTCTATGTTTTAAACCCGACCCCTATTGTTATATCCGGTGTAATACCTCATTTTGAGCATATTTCTTAACATTTCTAGAGTGACAGAGATGGGTCTAAGAGAGGGAAGGTACTTCTCATAAAATTACTCCATGAAACCTTGTTAGATCATTGAAGATAATCAAGTGAAGGACCTAAAATTTCATCCCAAGAGTTAAGACTTTATCACCTAAGCTCTTATTTTTACACATAGCTATAAGGGATCATTAGTGTGATGATTCATGGTAATAATGGGAATTACATCGCATGCATGTGTTCTTGAAGAATTTAGGTAATTATAAATGAAGAGGCATGGGGGATGGGCTAGTGTAATCTTGCATAAAAGAACCATAAAGCCTTAATGAACACAAGACGCTCGATAAAATGCTTAAGAGAGCTTAGATTATGATCTTTTCTTGATTATGAGTTAAATCGTGTTGCATTGCTTAAATAGATTGAAGTGCGAACACTCTGGAACATTATAGGATTAAGGAAAGCTCGGTTGAGGTATGTATGGCTAAAACCACTTTTTATTAGAAATTAAGCTCTGTTGGCATTTACACAAGATTGGTAAGACTAGAATTGGTTGATGTATTGATTGTTATTTCACATTCATTGATTCGCAAATATATATATATATATATATATATATATATATATATATATATATATATATATATATACATGAAGGATGTGCCTCAATGTGAGTAATATTCTATTCTTGATATTTAGAGAAGTGTGAAGAATACGAATCATGTGTTGTAATGCCTAGGCTATAAGCCAAGATTAAAACTGAGATTATTATGTTAACTATGTGAAAACTTACTTATGCTTGCAACTTGAATTGCTTGTGTGTGCCTATGACCATAAAATTGCATGATGGACATTGAAAGTGGAATAATGTGATAGTTGTGGCCTTAAGTGCCAATGAATTAATATGATCTATGTGAAATAAAGATTCAAATGAGATGATTAATGAGAAAGAACAACGCCTAGGTAAGGCGGCCTAGGCGATCGGGCCGTGATCGGACACCATGTCGCACACATTGTGGTGATGTGCAAACATTGAATTCTGGAAAAGGGAAACGAAATGGTGATTGAGGTATATGTCTCAAATAAGGCGACCTAGCCGATCGGGTCGTGATCGGACTCCGCTCAAGGTAGTGGTGGTGTTGAGAACAGTGATAAGCATATGAAAAAAATGCCCCAAACTAAGTTATGAAAATTATGTAGAAGATTATATGGTTCATTTATCTGATGATGTGGTGTCCGGTTAAAACCTTTGAATTACTCTTGTGATTTCCTTGTTTTGCTTGATAGTTCTTTCTTGTAAAATGGTGTTTAGTTATACATACTAGTACTATTCCATGGTACTAATGTCACTTTTGCCGGGGGCGCTACATTTTTAAATGAATGTAGGTGGCTTCATTGCGTATAGTGCCGATCGCGCGTAGCAGGTTACCTTCTTCTCAAAGTCTTGGTGAGACCCTTCCTCTTTCAAGGGGTTGTATTGTATATCTTTTGCTGTTATGGACTTACATTTTTAAGGTATAGCCGAGACCTTGTTTTCGGAATTGTCGTACTTATCCTTTGTATCCTTAGAGGCTCTGTAGACCTATGTGTGGGTCATGTACGGGTGTTGTGGGTTTCATGAACTATGTTGTAACTATAAACTCATGCTATCTATAAAGTATAATTTATGGGAATTTTGGAAACTATCTTTAACTACGGTTTAAGCCTGTAATATAAAATGAATTAACATGGTTTAATGTATCACCTTTTCCCTACTTAAATAAAAAGGAGGCATGGCTATCTTATTCATGAAGAGTGGATAGGAAGTGTGTGATAAGGCTTGCTCGGTTGGGTTCACTCGATCGAGCGTCGGTCGCGCCTCCCGAGGTTGGGGCGTGACAGTAGGTACCATCACGACATCCTACAGAGGGAAATTGGGGTCGTGACAAGTTGTTATAAGAGCTCTAGGCTCATAGGTGTTATGAGTCACAAGCAGGTTTAGTAATGTCTCGTGGATCAGTACGAAGATGTCTGTACTTATCTTAGGGAGGCTATGGAACTGTTAGGAAAAGCTTCATTTCTTTGATTCCTTATCGTGCGAATTTGTTGACTTTGAAATTCTATATCTCTGTCTTTCTATTCTCTCACCGATAGTGAGGACACGCATAGCTGGATCTGATTATCAAACACCCACGCCCTCTAATAGAGCTACGAGAGGCCGGGGCCAGAGTAGAGGCCGGGGACGGGTACATGGTGCAGCCATAGCACCTGCCTGAGCTGCTACAGAGGAGCCACCGATAGCTCTAGTTGGAGGGAAGGCACTTGAGACGCATGTTAGTGCCCCTGCAATTTAGGAGACCCTCGCCTAGTTTTTTAGCATGTTTGGCACCCTAGTTTAGGTAGGGTTGATTCCACTTTCTCTTGCAAAATCTTAGGCCGGGGGAGGAGCACAGACTCTCGCTGCCTATACCTAGAGCAGCGGGTCCTGGTTGACCAGGTCCTAGAGATCATACCATTGCAGTCGATTGTCCTAGTTCAACTCGAATGTAGGGAAAAAGAATCTGATGGGGAGTTGCTTTGGCTCGAGAGGTACTAGAAGTACCACTTCCTACTTTCAGCGACTTAGCTTCAAAATATTCACATGGTTTTCTTTAGGAGTGCTACTGTATCCTCCGTAATATGGGTTATGTGGAGTCGAGTGGAGTTTCTTTAACTACTTTCCAGCTTAAGGGAGCGACTTATCAGTAGAGGCAAGCGTATGTCTTGGGTAGCTGGGCCGAGGTAGCTTTACTCACATTGGCTCAGTTTTCGAAGATGTTCATGAGAGAATTTGTTCCCTAGAGCCTTCGGGATGCATGGCGCGTAGAGTTTGAGAAGTTGTGCCAGGGTGCTATGACCGTGTCAGAGTATGTTGTCAGGTTCAGCAATTTGTCCATACTTGCAACAGCCTTAGTCTCCACAGTTAGAGAGTGAGTCCGTCGATTAATCGAGGGGCTCGATGACGATATTAGATTTAGCATGGCTTGAGAGTCGGAGAATGATACTCCATACCAGCGGGTAGTAGATATCGCTTAGAGATTGGAGGGTATGTGGGGCAGGGAAAGAGAGGATAGGGAGGCTAGGAGACATCGATATTTTGGCACATATAGTGGTGCTCGTGCCGCACTTGTGGCCTATCATGGTAGAGGCTATGTGAGTCATCCTATTCATTCAACACTTCCATCTTCCAGCAGTATTCCGGCCACTCGCAGGTCTTAGACTGCCTATTATGCATCACCATTATCTAATGCACCTCCGACATGGAATGCTTTCAGCGATCAATCCAGCTAATCAGGCTCGAGCCAATTTCAATAGCCACGTCTTTCACAAGCTTGTTTTGAGTGTAGTGATACTCGTCATATGATGAGGGACTACCCCAGGCTCAAGAGAGGTGCACCTCCACGGACTACTCAAGCTCTACGTATTCCATAGGGTCCCTAGACTTCTCAAGCCATGGTTACTGCACCAGTTGCCGCTCCACCTACATAGCCAGCTAGAGGTGGAGGTCAGGCAGGTAGGGGTCAACCTAGAGGGGGAGGCCAGGCCAGATGTTATGTTATTCCTACTAGGATAGAGGCGGTTGTATCTGACTCATTCATCACAGGTATTATTTCGGTTTGTCATAGAGATACATCAATCTTATTTGATCCAGGTTCCACTTAATCCTATGTATTATCTTACTTTTTTCTATGTTTGGGTATATCCCGTTATTCTTTGAGTGCTCCTGTTTATGTGTCCACGCCCGTGAGAGATTCCATTATTGTTGACTGTGTGTATCGGTTGTGTTTAGTTGTTCTTGGTGGTTTTGAGACCAGAGTTGACCTATTGTTGCTCAGTATGGTAGATTTCGATGTTATTTTGGTCATGGACAGCTTTTCTCCGTATCATGGTATTCTTGATTGTCACGCCAAGGCAGTAACATTGACTATGCCAGGTTTTCCGTGGTTGGAGTGGAGGGGTACCTTGGATTACTTTCCTAGCAGGGTGGTGTCTTTTCTTAAGGCACAGCGGATGGTTGGGAAGGAGTGTGATGCATATCTATCCTTTGTGAGGGATGTTAGTGTTTATACTCCTGTCGTTGAGTCAATTCCGGTACTGAGAGACTATCCAGATGTATTTTTAGCGGATCTTCCTGGCATGCCGCCTGATAGGGATATCAATTTTGGTATTGACTTATTGTGGGCATGCAGCCCATTTCTATTCCACTATATAGTATGGACCTAGCGGAGTTAAAGGAACAGTTGCAAGAGTTGCTTGATAAGGGTTTAATGTGTATTGATTATCGACAATTGAATAAGGTCATGGTGAATAACAGGTATCCATTGCTATGCATTAATGAATTATTTGATCATCTACAAGGTGCTAGAGTGTTCTCTAAGATTGATTTGTAGTCGAGTTATCATCATTTGTAGATTCGGGATTCGGATATTTCAAAGACTGCCTTCAAGACTCAGTATGGTCATTACAAGTTTGTAATGATGTCATTTAGGCTGACCAATGCCCCAGTAGTCTTCACCCGCTTGATGAACATTGTATTCCAGCCCTGTCTTGACTCATTCATTATTGTGTTTATTGACGACATACTAGTGTACTCCCGGGGCAGGGAGGATCATGAGCAGCTCTTGAGGATCGTGCTTTAGACCTTGAGAGAAAAGAAGTTGTATGCAAAATTTTCAAAGTGTTAATTATGGAATTATTAAGTGTCATTTTTGGGTCACGTGGTGTTGAGAAGGGGATCAAGGTAGATCCAAAGAAGATTGAAGTAGTACAGAGTTGGCCCAGAGCATCTTCAGCTGCTAAGATCTGGAGTTTTCTTGGTTTGTTAGGGTATTATTGTTGATTCGTAGAGGGTATCTTATCTATTGTTGCACCTATGACTAGATTGACCCAGAACGGTGCTCCATTCAGGTGGAGCGAGGAGTGTGAGGAGATCTTTTAAAAGCTCAAGATTGCTTTGACTATAGCCCTAGTGTTGGTATTGCCTACGGGTTCAAGGTCTTACACTATGTACTATGATGCATCATGTGTTGGCCTTGGCACGATATTGATGCAAGACATTAGGGTGATTGCCTATGCGTCAAGACGATTGAAGATACATGAGAAGAATTATCTTGTCCACGACCTTGAGTTAGCACGTATTGTTCATGCCTTGAAAATTTGGTGGCACTATTTGTACTGTGTCCCTTGTGAGGTCTATACCGACCACCGAAGACTATAAAATTTGTTCAAATAGAAGGATCTTAAATTACGATAGCGAAAATGGTTAGATTTGCTTAAGGACTATTATATCACCATTCTATATCATCCCGGGAAGGCCAATGAGGTGGCCGATGCCTTGAGTCGAAAGGTGGAGAGCTTGGGCAGTTTAGCATATCTACCGGCAGCGGAAAGATCATTTGCATTGGATGTTCACACCTTGGCCAACCAAGTTGTTAGATTAGATATTTCGAATCGAGTTTTGACCATCGTTTGCTTGTCCTCAAGGACACGGTTCAGTACGGCGGTGCTAAGGAGGTTACTATTAGGGATGACGGTGTGTTGTGGATGCAGGGCCAACTATGCGTTCCCAATGTAAATGGTTTGCATGAGTTAATTCTTCAAGAGGCTCACATTTTGCAATACTACATTCATTCGGGTTCCACTAAGATGTATCAGGACTTGAGGCAGCACTATTAGTGGAAGAGAATAAAGAAAAACATAGTAGAGTATGTAGCTCGGTGCCTAAATCGTCAGCAAGTGAAGTACAAGCATCAGCGGCTAGGTGGGCTACTTCAGAGTCTTGAGATCCCCTAGTGGAAATGAGAGCGAGTTACCATGGATTTTGTTGTTAGACTCTCACGGATTGAGAAGAAGTTTTATGCGGTATGGGTGATTGTGGATAGGTTGACCAAGTGGGCTTATTTTATTCCGGTGGTGACTACTTATTCATTAGAGCAGCTAGCTCATGGCATGCCGGTATCCATCATCTCTCACCGGGGTACATAGTTTATTTTGTGATTCTAAAAGGTCGTATAGTGTGATTTGGGCACACAGGTTGAGTTGAGTACTACATTCCACCCTCAAACAGATAGACAATCCGAGCGCACTATTCACATATTGGAGGATATGTTTCATTCCTGTGTGATGTAATTTGGGGGTTATCGGGATCAATTCTTGCCGCTTGCGGAGTTTGCCTGCAACAACAGTTACCAATCGAGCAATCAGATGGCTCCTTATTAGGCCTTATATAGGAGGTGGTGTCGATCTACAGTGGGTTGGTTTGAGCTGGGTGTTTCTAGACTATTGTGTACTAACTTGGTTCAAAATGCTTTGGAAAAGTTAAATTGATTCAAGATCGGCTTCGTACAGCCCAATCGAGAAAGAAGAGTTATATGGATCGGAAGGTTGGTGATGTTTTGTACATGGTTGGGGAACGGGTCCTACTTCGAGTTTCTCTCATAAAGGGTGTTATGAGGTTCTGGAAGAAGGATAAGTTGAGCCCTTGCTATATCGAACCTTTTGAGATTCTTGAAAGGATTGGAGAGGTGGAATACAAGCTTGCACTACCACTTAGTCCGCAGTTCATTCAATATTCCATGTTTACATGCTTCAGAAGTATCACAGTGATCCGTCTCATGCGTTGAATTTTCGCTCTGTCCAATTGGACAAGGATTTGTCTTATGAGGAGCCGTTTGCCATTTTGGACATGCAGGTCTGAAAGTTGAGGTCAAAGAGCATTACTTCAGTGAAAGTTCTGTGGAGAGGTAAACCAGTCGAGGAGGCGACTTTGGAGATCGATCATGATATGCGTAGCCATTATCATCAGGTTTTCACCACTTCAGGTATGTCTTTATACTCGTTTGAGAATGAACGTTTGTTTTAAGAGGGGGATGTAATGACCCGGCCGATTATTTTGAGTATTTTAGCCCTGGTCCCCTATTTATTGCCTCTACTATGATGAATTATGGTTATGTGACTTGTCGTGGGTGTTTGGTTTTGGTTTGGGTGTGTTTCAGAGTGAAATGAGACATATAGTCCCTTAGTCGGAGGTTTAAGTTGAAAGAATAAAACCGTAGTTTGACTTTTGTGTAGACAACACCGGAATATAGTTTTGGCGGTTCCAATAGCTCTTTATGGTGAGTTTGGACTTAGAACTGTGTCTGGATGTTGATTTGGAGTTTCGTAGGTTGTTTCGGCTTGAATTGGTGGAAGTTAGAAAGTTGAAGGTTTAGAAGGTTTAAAAGTTTGATCGGGAGTTGACTTTATTGATATCAGGGTGGGATTCTGATTTCATAAGTGAGAATAGGTCTATCATGTCATTTATGACTTGTGTGCAAAATTTGAAGTCAATCAGAGTTGTTTTGGTATGAATCGGCATTAGTTTCGGAATTCGGAAGTTCATAGTTTCTATAGGCTTGAACTGGGTTGCGATTCATAGAATCGATGTTGTTTGATTTGGTTTTTGGCCTCGAGTCGGTCCGTTATGTATTTTGGAACTTGTTGGTATATTTGGACGGGGTCCCGAGGCCCCCGGGTGTGATTTGAATTGAATCCGGATAAAATTTGGACTTGTGTGATTGCTGAAGCTGGATTGTGTCTAGTGCAATCGCACCTGCGCACTTTTGGCCGCAGGTGCGACGAAGCAGCCTTTGAGCCACAGAAGCAAGTTTTGTCTTGCCCAGTTGGGACCACAGGCGTGGTCAACGGTGCGCAGAAGTGAATGCTCAGGTGCGACTAGCCTTACCCAGATGTAGTTGCATAGATGCGCATATGGGTTCCGCAGGTGCAAGCCTTCAAAGCCTAAGTTGGAACCGCAGCTACGATGGATTTTCCGCAGGTGCGACCCCAGGACCGCATGAGCAAAATAACTGGCAGAAATAGGGGTCTTTGAGGGTTTGATTTAAATTTTTATTTTTGGACCTAGAGAACTCGGTTTGTGGCGATCTTTTGAAGGTTCTTCAAGGAAATTATTGGGTTAAGCTATTCTAACCCCATTTTGCCTATATTACATGAATCCATTGTTATTTTCAATATTTAAATAGTGATTTGAGTTGGAAATTCGCGAAAATTTATAAAAACTTTGTAGACAAAATTTTGGGAATTTGAAAGGCGAATTGAGGTCGGATTTGTATAGTTCTTATATGGTTGGACTCGTTATCGAATGGGTGTTCAGATTTTATAATTTTGGTCAGGGTCCGAAACGCGAGCCCGGGGTTAAATTTTTTAGTTGACTTTTTATTTCTCTTTAAAAATCGTAACTTTATTGTTTGGAATAGTTTTTTATAGTTTATATTTACGGTATAATCTATTTTGGCTATATTCGAGCCATTCGGAGTTGGATAATCGAGGGAAAGACTTACTAGTGGATAGAGTAGCTTGTTTTGAGGTATGTGACTTGCATAACTTTGTGTGGGATAATTACCCCTTAGGATTGGTGTTGTTTTGCGATAATTGTGATGTGTGGAAGCCATGTACGCAAGGTGACGAGTGTGTACATAGGCTAAATATGCTAATTGACTGGTTCTAGCTATGTAGAGTTTTTTCATGCGTTTAATTGAGTTACAATAATATGTTATATTCATCATCTTTGGTCTATCTTCACATGCCTTACTGTTCTTACCTCTTATTTGAGTTTACATGCCTAGTTAAAATTATTGTTTCATCTATTCCTTATTCATTATTTAACCATTGAGTTTATTACTTGAAATTGTCATTCTTGGACTATCTTGTTGTTTAAATTGGTATTGAGTTAAAAAGGTTGTGATTCACATTGAGGCAAAGTTATGAAGTTGTGAAATACTATTCTTGTTAAGTTATTCACTTCCGATTGATATTGTTGAGACTCTTGTGCTTATTGTGGTTGAGTCATGGGCTATTTATTGTGGAAATACCATTTTTGTTGATTTCTATGGCAAGTTGTGATATTGTGCACTTGAGGTGCATTTGTGATACGTTGTGATTTTGATACGCATGCGGTGGTATAAGGTTTGGGGTTGAAACGTATTCTATGAGATAAGTTGGGCTTGATACGCGTGTTTCTAGTAGGGGAACTACTTGAAGCCATGCGGTATTATAAGGTGGGCCAAAACGCAAGAAGCTATTTTGGAAAAAATGATTTTAAAAAATTAAATGCAAGGCTCCCACGGTGATATAACGAAAGATTGGAATTGTATTTTGATTTGATATTACGAGGTTGTACCTCAGTAGTGATCCTTGTTGATACTTCTCTATTACTTCATTTGTGTTTTGGTTGCTTGTTTCCTTGGCATATAATTCCTTGATTTCTTCCGTGATGCATTATTTACCATAGTTCAGTGCAGCTTACCTCTGTATATTTCTTTATTGTTTCATTTACTTTGTTGTCATTATTACATTGTTATATACCTGTTCCGTTTCTTATTTGTTCCAATAGGACCTTGACCTAACCTCGTCGCTACTGTACCGAGGTTAGGCTTGGCACTTGCTGGGTACTGTTGTGGTATACACATGCTAAGCTTCTACATAATTTTTGTGTAGATCCAGGTACTTCCCACCAGTCCAGACACTAGTGAGGTGTGTTTAGATTTGGAAATTTCAAGGTATACATGTCGGCATCCGCAGGCCTCGGAGTCACCCTCTATCTAGTCTATTTTATTTTATTTTCCTTTTATAGACACTGATGTATAGGAATGTTCAGTACAAATCTTATAGAGCTTGCAACTTGTTTTCGCCAGATTTTGGGAAGTGTATTTGTTGAGCTACGAAGTTTCTTTTATGATAATTGTTGAGTATTTCAGAGTTTCTTCATTATTTCAGTCATATTCTTCATGTATGTTAGGCTTACCTAGTCTTAGAGACTAGGTGCCATCACGACATCCTATAGAGGAAAATTGGGGTCATGACAATCGCCTTTTACGAAAGACTTGAGGTGTATTTCAAGAGCACTCATGAGACCCAAGGTGTGTGCATGACCATAAAAGCACTGTGTTAATATTGCGGAGTTAGCATAAAGATTAAGGATAAGTATGTGCTATAGGGGTCTCAACTCATTTCTATTTAGTTCAAGAGTACTTCACTATATGGATATTAGTCGTTGCCTCATTTCACTATGTGTCAATTCAAATCGAAAGGTATTGACACCTAAGTACATGTTTCTTCCTTTTGACCATATATTATTCTTATTCTTTATCTTTGCATTAGTGTGAGATTTTTGGTATTATTCCTTTTTAGTCGTTATACTCTAATTTGATAATGCAAAAAATAAAGAACTTCTAATCCACGATTAATCTACGGTTAATTCTCATGCATCTCCACCATTAATTTTTGTAATATATCTAGATTGTATGTATATGTAGAGTGGGAGAATGAAGTTACTACTTCACAAATGGTTCACATTCATTCACATGATGGTTTTTTAATTTTTGTGACTTCGTTTTTGAAAATATATTAGCTTTTCAGAAAGTTTAAAGTTACTGTCTTTGTGAAAAAAATTTCATTAAGACAATAATGTTACATAACATTAACTTCAATTTGATTCTTACATTTTTTTGATGGAAGAAACCGTAGATGATTTGCCTATATAAGCATCATCATTTTTTAACAAAATAACCAACCAAAAACATTATTCTCTCATCCTCTCAAAAGAATATTGTCACGACCCAAGCCCGTAATAGGTCTCGATGGCACCTAACGCCATCGTTACATAAGCCCAAAAGTGAAACTACTATTTATTTACCCATTTTAAAATTTAAAATGAACGTTTTCCTTTTAAGAGAATGAATTAAACAAGATTTCATGCAACTGTAACAACTCTTTTTTTATAAAATACCAGCATAATAAGGACATCCACTGTGGTGATAGAAATGATGAGTAAAACAGTACATAAATGCTAAAAGTGTCCAAATCCCGACGCCACAAGTACATGAAGAATCTAGAGAATATATAAAACCACTACGACTATTGTTTGAAAGTCATAGACACAAATAGTAAATATGGTAGAAGGAGACTCTAGTGCTGCAGATCGTAGCAAGGCAAGCAGCTCACCACTAAGTCTGCGTAGATGATCGGTTACACGACCGCGTGACCAGTGGTAGTACCTGTCTCAATACATGCACATAAATGCAGAAGTGTAGTGTGAGTGTAGAAAACAATACATACCTAGTAAGTATCTAGTCTAACCTCGAAGAAGTAGTGACGAAGGGTCGACTTGACACTTACTAGAGGTCAAATAATAATATAAACACATAAAGTAGACATAGTGAGTGCATAACAAGTATCAGTGAGGCAATAAGAGTAACTACAGTAAATCCATTTAGGAGTCTATATCAAATCACTAACATATCATAACCGACCGTGAAGGTGCTAACTCAATTATAACCAAACCAGAACCAGTTTCGATTATGAAGCACGAAGCTGCTAAGGCGAACGACCCGATCCCATAGGAATAGTGGTACTCAATACTACCGAGGTGAATGGCCTGATCCCATAAGAGTATTATTATCATACTGTCGAGAGGAATGACGTGATCCCATAAGAGTAGTGTTATCAACCTGCCGAGGCGAACGGCCTGATCCCATAAGAGTAGTGTTATCATATTATCGAGGTGAATGGCCCGATCTCATGAGAGTAGTGTTATCAAACTGCTGCGCCAAATGGTCTGATCCTATAAGAGTAGTGTTATCATGCTGCCGAGGCAAATGGCCCGATCCCATAAGAGTAGAGAAATTTACCTCGCTTGCGGAAGTACTTGCAAAACGAGAAGACGTGGATTTATAGTTTATCAAGTATTCCCCAATTTTCTAAAATAAGAAACTAAGTCGATATTTCCAATTTAAATCCCCAGTTTCATTCCTAATCAAGAGAATTAATATATATGATAGGCATAAACTGTACAATTAAAGACATGATGTGAATCTAAGTATACCCGGACATATCATGAAATATAGCTACGTACGGACTATCGTCACCTTGTGCATATGTAGCTCCCTATAATAAGTAGCACACAACAATAATACACCCAAGGGAATAAGTTACCTCTTATAAGGTTAGGCAAGAGACTTACCTCGACTTTAAGTCCTCAATTCGGCTCTCCAGCCTCACTAGAACTCCTCAAACAATGCCGAGGACTCCGAAACTAATCAAAAGTCATATAAACTAGTAAATATATGCTCAAAGTTCATAATTTAGCTTTTTATAGTAGTTACGCAACCCAATTTGGAAGATTCATGAAATTCACTCTCGAACCCACGTGCCCGGATTCCGATAAGTTTCGAATATAAATGGTACGCATGACTTCCCGAACTCAAATATATAATTTATCCTAATTTCCACCACCAAATTCATGATCAAATCCCAATTTTACTTAAACCCTAGGTTTTTCGCAAAATCTCACAAGTTTCACTAATTTTCCATGTTTAATCTACCTATGGCCCCCATATTTAACTTAATAATAGGTGGAGTTTACTTACCTTATGATGTTGATGAGAATCCCCCTCAAAAGTTCTCTCAAAATTTCCCAAGACCAAATAAAAGTGTGGGGAAAATAGCCTAAGTCTCGAATTAAATGCACTCAATAGCTAGCAATTTCTGCACCTGCGGTCACATAACCACATCTGCGGAACTGCAGGTGCGGTCAAAAGATCGCATCTATGAACAGCCCCTGCCTATAGCGTTTTTGCTTCTGCGGACAAGAAATTGCTTCTGTAGTTTGCTTATGCTGATTTTCCCCACTCCTTCACGTATGCAGCTGCGGACCAAGTCCTCTTCCGCAGCCCTAGGCCCCTTGGACATTTCTACATCTGCGGCCCTTTTTCCGCATCTGCGACCTTGCAGGTGCGGAATATTCCTCGCACCTGTGCTCCCAGGCCATCTCCACAGAGCTCGCACCTGCGACAACCCGCACCGCACCTGCGTAACCGCACGTATGACCACACCCTCCGCAGGTACGATGACACCAGACCTCAGTAGCAACAGCAACACTCCAAGTCCAAGTTCTAATAAGTACTATAGAAGCTTGGGGAGCGATCGATCTTAACGATTTGCACCCTGCCAAACCAAAATCACTTTCAAAGTACTGGCTTATCATGGCACAATATTTTTTCGATAAGTTATTTATACTCTTTTATTATTCTTGACCAATATTGTCGATTATTTTTTTAACAATTATTGTGGCAAGAACTTAATAAATTTCTTGGTGTCAACTTTTTTTGGGGAAGTTCTCTTCAAGAGAAAAAGAAAATATATCATTCAAAGTTCAGTCGAAGTTTGCGGGAATCAAATTAATTTCTCAACAAAAAAAGAGGTCCTTTCCGGCATACTTCAAGTCTTGTCTTTGAAGTCATTTTAAAATCCTACACCCCTACAAGTCTTGAAGTAAGGGGGATTTGTAGACATTAAAATTTTAATGGATCAGGCTAAATCTTAAATTCAAGATACTACAAGAGTACTCTTGCAATTCTAGGAGTCTATTAGAGTTGCATGGAGGATACTCTACAAAAACCTTAACTTTGAGGCTAATCTACCCTAATCTTAGTTTACTCCTATAAAAAGAGTTACATATTCCCTTTGAAAATGGATCAAAAATTGAGGTCATTAGAAAATTCCATAAATTCCCGGGATATTCACAAAGGGACTAAGGCATAAAAGAATGTCGTGGTTAATAGATGTTCTTTTTGATAATCAAATACTTCAAGAAGAACATCCACATAATGAGCGACTTCTAGGGATATCAGATACATCCAAAGAAGTACGCTTCATTTTACGATCGAGAAACGCGCTGCTCCAGCCCTCGAATCACGAAGATAATTAAGGGAACAAACAGAATTGTAATTGCATTGTTTATCAATAAAATTATGTTTCTTCGTATTTGTATTGTGATTGCAGTTAATTTTCTATATCTCAAAATTTTGTTGCAAACACTGAGTTTCACCCAGCTCTTTTGAGTAAATATGGAGTCTTAAACATCAATTGTGAGCCTTAAAACATTAATTTTTCTTCAAAATCTGAAAGCCAAGTGCACTTGCAAGTTGCAATGCTTCTTCTATAATTTTATCCAAATAATTCTCTTGTGTCTAAAATGTAAATTGCTTTACTTTTAGTAATCCTCAAGCGAAACCCACCAATTCTTGAAAGAGGAGCCATTGATGGAGTGTGGCAGCGATGGGAATTGAGTAGAAGGAAAAGAAATGAAAAAGATGAAGAGGGAGAAGGATAAAGAATTGGGGAAATTTCATATAAGAACAAATGGGATCCCTACTTTTCAATTTATAGCCTATATTTCAATTTACAACAACTAGCCCAAAAATAATAGGCTAAAATTCAACATCCAACTCCAATAGGTTCTCAAAATTACTATTTAATTTTTTAAAAATATTTTTCAAGCTTTTAAGTTAATTTTCGAATTAGTAACTGTAACCCAAATATTAGTTTAACAAACCAAATCCATTTGGATGGTGAAAATTAAATTTTTATCAAGCTTAAATATGTGAGTTTAGATTCCGAATTTGATTTTGTGAGCAATTTGGAGTGGGTATTATCTAGAATTGTTAGAAATAGTATAAGGAGGTTGTATATAAAATTTGAAGTCATTAATGGAGATTTGGACTGATTTTGAACAAGAATTGCAACTGAAAATCGTGAAAAAAGTTCGTCTACAGACGCTTGTATAAAGGAGTATAAAAATGTATAATAGTGTATAAGTCGTGTTTATATACTCATATACACTATTATACAAGATTATACATGATTATACATAATTATACAAAAAACTGACTTCGTCTTCTTCCTTGCGTTTTTTCTGAAATTTAACTCAAATCTTGCTCAAATCTACTTCTAATTACTTCAAATTTCAGTTTTGAACTCTTTGAGATATTTTCAATCAATTGGAACAACACCCAATCCAAACAACTAACAAACTCAAAAATCTTATTTTTGAAAGCCAAGCTTTGAATGGCCTTCAATGGTGGAATGATGAATCTTCAATTTTCGTACATTGCAACCAGGTGACACAGGGAAGAAACAGTAATGGCGGACAATCCCTTGAAGCATATGTAGAATATGTGAGAAGAAAAGAGAGTGAAAGTAATATTTTTTAGAACATAGATTTAACTCCATAGCTTTTAGAAACAATGGTTGTACGATTATTTTTTGGAATTTGCTAGTGCTTTCAAAATATGTACAATATGGGCTAGGTCGGGTAAAACTTAAAAATATGGGCTATTTTTTGTTATGATGTGAAGCCAAGTTGTGACGGCCCAAAGGGTCATTACCTGTTTTCCTCATCTGTTCTGTGCTTCCGAGGCCTTGAAAATCTCATTTTAGATTGCCTCGATTTGCGTGCGCAGTCCGGATGCGTAGCCGGAAAATTTCTATGTTGAAATATGTAAATTCTATGAAAAAATTTGAGAAATTATGATATTAATATTGATATAGTTGACTTTGGTCAATATTTTTAGTAAACTGACCCGGACCCGAGATTGGACGGTCCTGGAAGGTCCGTAGAAAAATATGGGACTCGGGCATATGACCGGAGTCGAAATCCGAGGTCTAGAACCTGAGTAAAAGAATTTTTCTGTTAAATTATTTTTCTGAAATTATTAAGGAAAATAAAAATGAAAATTAATTAAAAGACCATGGTATCGGGCTCGTATTTTGGTTCTGACGCCCAGTACAAGTCTTATATATTGTTTAAGTGCTTCCTGTAAAGTTTGGTTGAAAACGGACGTCGTTTGACGTCTTTCAGCCTTAAATTGGAAAATTTTGAAGTTTATGAAATTTGAAAGATTTCTTGGATTTTAAGGCTCAATTCATTCATTTTGATATTATTTTGGCGATTTGATCGCGCGAGCAAGTTAGTATGATGTTTTTGATTCAGTGTGCATATTTGGTTTGGAGCCCCGAGGGCTCGGGAGTGATTTCGGGGGTGGTTCGGGATGTTTTTCACATAAAAACATAGCAGGTTTTCCTTCAACTGTTGCAAGCCAGATTGCTCTCCGCATTCGCGGTCGCCCTCATGCGATCGCGATGCTGGCCTGGTCCCCTTTCTACACGTTGCGAACCTTTTCTCGCGTTCGCGTAGCTTCACGTCCGTTTCCTTCGCGTTCGCGTACTAAGCCACATGTTCGCGTAGACCAAATTCTGGCCCCAGACTTTTTCCTCTTCGCGTTCGCATCCTCTTGCACGCGAACGCGATGTTTACCCGTATTCCTTCATCGCGAACGTGGCAGTGGTATCGCGAACACGATGAACATTTTTACCCAGTTAATTTTTTTTAAAACGGGACAGAATCAGTAGCTCGGGAATTTTATACTTTTTAACACGAGTCTTCTTCTCTTCCAAGCCCTAGGAAGCCATTANGTCGTATTTTGACCAAGCGAGTCCGGGGTTGGTTTTGCGATTTTTGGACAGCATGCTAGAAGGACTTTAATTAGGAAATTGGGCTGGTTTGTTGAGTAGAATTGATGATATTAAATAAATTGTATATAGATACGATTGAATTGGAGCGAAATTCGAAAGGAAAGCCATTGCTTGAGGATTGAGCTGACCGTAAACCTTCGAGGTAAGTGTTTGATCTATCCTAGCTTGAGGGAATAGGATTAGAGTATAATAAATTGCTATTTGCTAAATGATCGAGTGCAGTGTATAGGCGTGGTGACGAGTGTATATACACCGGAGTCTAGCATGACCGTGAGTCGTCGTTGTACATGTCTTGAACTAATTTGGAACTCTCCCAAGTTAAAAGTATGATTTGCTACAAATGTGAAGAGTTCGAGAATAAATTGTGAAATATTGATATTTTGGTGCGTTGGCTCAAATGATGAATATTATTGAATTAAAGTTGAAAGTATTGAAAGGAATTATGATAAATCTCTTGCCGTGATGGTTAAATTAATGAACCCTTGACGGGTTGTGAAAGTTATTGTTATTGTTCCCTTGTCGGGGCCTTGTTGATATTGTTGTTACTCCCTTGCCGGGATAGTACTTGTTATTTATTTATTCTTCTTGCCCGTTTGGTTGTGACTNCCCATTTGTCTTTCTTGTCGTGCGATTTGGTTCCTTAAATGCTGATTGAATTTCTACTCTGTTATTTCGCAGATGGCGAGAACACGCGCTTCCTCATTCGCTGATCATCCGTCTGAGCCTCAGGCAGCTCTTGCGAGGGGCAGAGGCCGAGGTTGTGCCAGAGGCCGTGGTAGGGGCAGAGCTCAGCCCCAGGTAGTAGTTCCAGAGGTGGAGCCTGATATTGAAAATGGTTAGGAGGTTCCAGCCCCAGCAGCTCCAGTGGGCCCAGCTCAGGTCCCAGGAGGAGTTATGTTCACCCCGGATCTTCAGGATGCTCTGGTCCGGATAGCAGGCTTTATGGATAGTGTCGCCAGAGCAGGTTTGCTACCAGTTGCACCAGCCACTTCTCAGGCTGGAGGAGGGGTTCAGACTCCTGTTACGCGTACTTCGGAGCCAGTAGCTCCCCAGGCTCAGGCCCCAGTGGTTCAGCCCGCAGTGGCAGCTCAGACAGGTACTACAGCTCAGGCCGGAGATAGAGCGGCCATGTCTTTTGATTCTCTATGGAGACTTGATCGGTTCTCCAAGCTTTTTACCACCAGCTTCAGCGGTGCTTCATCAGAGGATCCCCAGGACTTTCTATTCAGTTGCCACGAGATTCTCTGGACTATGGGTATAGTGGAGTCCAACGGGGTTGATTTTTGCACTTTCAGGCTTGCAGGATCCGCCAAGACTTGGTG
>MU781132.1:7303-19538 GCA_026770625.1 Nicotiana glauca
CGTTTTCTATCTCTAAGGGCGGGAGTATCTCCTCTTTCTTATGTATGAGGGATCTAATCTTTTGTGTCTATTTTCAGAGATGAAGAGGAAGATCAAAAAAATGGAAAACGACGCTCCTCTTTAGGGTGTTAGGGATCTGATCTTTTTTTGGTCTTCTAATGTGTGAAGAGGAGGGTTATGTTTTAACGAAAGAATGGGTATTTGGGTAGTGGGCTGGGATGATATGGGCTTTAACAGAAATGGGCTACATTGGCTCAATTCGAGCTAACGAAGCCTTTAATAGCCAAAAACCTTTGAATTTCACGTTTAGCCAATAATCAAATCAACCAAATATGTAAACTAAAATTGTAAGATTAACCCTGTTACTACTCTACCTACCAATTAGTTGATTAATTACCTTAATAATGCAAACTAATAAAAAAAATTACTAATGTGAAAGTCAAAAGCTAAAATATAAAATGAGCAAGGTATTTTTATATTTTAATGCAAACTAAATATCAATAATGCAAGTAAAAACCTAAGAATGCACAAAGCAAAAGAAAAAAAAATATTTTTTGATCATTTTTGTGATTTTCATATATTAATCTAATAATTAAAGAGTAGGTAATTCCTAAAATGCAAATTGAACCTAAGATGACATGAAATTAAAATGTGATAATTTTTATGATTTTCTCATGATTTTAAAATATTAAACATGCATAAAATTCAACTATAAAGAAAATTTTTTAAAATCCATTAAAATTATTTTTGGTCTATTTTTAGGAGTTATTTTTATGCGGGGAAAAAATGAAGTGCTCACAGCTGCCCCTCTTTGCTCGAAAATATGAAGAGTTTTTGGGTAAAGATAAAGTGAGCAATTACAAGCAATTTTTGCCCGTTTGAAACTCTATGGGAAGCATTTTTAAAAAAAGTCTGACCGAACCTTGTTTTGGAGGTTGCCCACATATCCTTGACTATAAAGGAATCAGGTCAGCGTAGTTCTAGAAGTTTTTGTAGTTTGGACTACCGAATAGTTGTGATTTTATTTGTTGCTGCTGTTTCTACCTACTGATCTCCTTATTACACCAAAATTGAAATGAAAAACTAAACTAACTAAGCATATCAACTACGAGTTACAAGATTCCTATCTATAAATATTCTGAAGCTTGATCTTGAGTCTTGGTTGGTTATTCATGCAGATTTGATCTGAATCTTGATGCTTGTTAGTTGCAAGTGCTAGTTCATTCTTCTTCAGCTTTCTGGATCAAGGCGGGACATGCAAAGCTTGTGACTTCAATCATGTCTTGAGAAGTCTACATCTTTCCTCCGCTTCTGCACTTTGAGTTCACTTCTTTTTCTTTTATTCTGGATTGAGACTTCTTCTTTTGGTTGTCTTAAACCCTGTGTCTCGAGGTATAACCTGCTTCGACACCAAAACAAACAAACAAGCAGAATTTTTCTGCCTATATTTTCACTAGGAAAATTTCGTGAGTTATTCGTAAACAAAACTCTATACTGCTATATTATTAAAAGCAATAAAAATAGGATTGTGTATCCTTAGGAAAAAGATATTAGGGAGTGGATAGCCCATATTAAAAATGAAATCAACTAGGGATTGGAGACCCTATTATTGGAAAATCATCAATAGGGAGTGGTGACCCTATGTTGGCATCAGGTTATGCTGGCATCAACTAGGGAGTGGAGACTCTATGTTGGCATCTACTAGGGTGTGTTGACCCTATGCTAGCATCAGGTTATGCTGGCATCAACTAGGAAGTGTAGACCCTATGTTGGCATCAACTAGGGAGTGGTGACCCTATGTTGGCATCAGGTTATGCTGGCATCAACTAGGGAGTGGATACCTTATGTTGGCATCAACTAGGGAGTGGTAACCCTATGTTGGCATCAACTAGGGAGTGGTGACTCTATGTTGGTATCAATTTATGATGGCATCAACTAGGGAGTAGAGACCCTATGCTGGCATCAACTAGGGAGTGGTAACACTATATTAGCATCAGGTTATGCTGGCATTAACTAGGCAGTGGAGATCCTATATTGGCATTAACTGGGGAGTGGTAACCCTATGTTAGCATCAGGTTATGCTAGCAAAAACTAGGGAATGGAGACCCTATGTTGGAAAATCATCGGATTATGCCGGTATCAACTAGGGAGTAAGACCCTATGTTGGAAAAGTCATCGGATTATGCCAGTATAAACTAGGGAGTGGGGCCCTATGTTGGAAAATTCATTAGGCTATGCCGACATCAACTTGGGAGTGGGACCCTATATTGGAAAAGTTATCGGGTTATGCCGACATCAACTAGGGAGTGGGTCCCTATGTTGGAAAAGACATCGGGTTTTGCCGGCATCAACTAGGGAGTGGGACCCTATGTTGGAAAAGTCATCGGGTTATGCCGGTATCAAGTCATCGGGTTATGCCAGCATCAACTAGGAAGTGGGACCCTATGTTGGAAAAGTCATCGAGTTATGCTGGCATCAACTAGGGAGTGAGACCCTATGTTGGAAAAGTCATCGGGTTATGCCGGCATCAAATAGGGAGTGAGACCCTATGTTGGAAAAGATGCAGTTAGGGGTTGGTGACCCTATACTACCATGGCTTTGAACTTTTCTTCTTTTCTTTCTTTTCATCTCATTTTTTATCTTTTTTATTTAAGAGAATTGGTAAAATGCAGGAAAGAATTTGGAAGAGACTTCCCTTTTGGATTGATTATTGCTGCAGAGCCATTTTAGTCTTTGCGTGGTTTCCTTTTGTTGCACCTGCTTCTTGCAAAGGTTCTTTTGTATTGTACATGTTTCCTATTTTCATACAAAGAACAATTGTTAGTTTGAAACGGTGGTTGGTTTTGTGGACTTTATTATTTCAGTCACTTGATCTTGGTCGGCTTTTTTGATGATATTTTCGACCGCAACTAGTTGCTTCTTGAAGACCGATTTCATTTCTGTCCCCAGAGAAACTTTGGCTTTCCAAACTTTACTGTGACGGTTAGCCACGTGGGACTTAACCTTTTCAACTTTATTTTGCCGTTGTGGTCCTTTCCCTTCTAACTTGTTGCTTTTTTTTCCTTCTCTTTTTAACTTTGGAGCATTGGAAAACTTTTGGCTCCTCAAACTTTGGTACAACGGCTAATCGCATGGGATTTAACCTTTTCCATCTTTGTTTCGTCTTTGTAGGCCTTTCGTTTCTGGCTTCTTTCTTCCAACTTCAATTCAGAGCATTTGGGGTACCTTGGCTATTCAAATCTTTGCCGAGACGGTTAGCCACGTGGGACTTAACCTTTTCAACTTTATTTGCCTTTATAGGCACTTCAATTTGATTTTCTCCATCCAAGAGTTTTGATTTCGAAGCATCAACCACCATGGCAAGTCGAGGTCGACTTGATGCCCCTAACGAGGCTGGGTGCCTTTTTGCACATTAACTCGTATCAGACGAAAGCCTTATAAATCAGTCTTACCATCCTTACTTTGTCTTAGTTTTAGAATAGAGTTAGACTGAAAGGGATTCAAAGAAAAACAAACAATGGAATGGACAATAAATTTAGACGAGAGGTATCCTTTTCGGGTATAAGAAAGGACTTATCTGGAGTGCATGCAGACTTCAATGAACATGACATGCCTTTTGGACTGGATGCCTGATCTGTGTAAACCATACGACTCTCAAAAATGCATCACAACTTTGCATTGAAATCGAGGAACCCCGCCAGGACTCTGTTGATGCCGATAGTTGCGAGGATCCTTTATTCGATCAATGGCGCCTTTTGCGGGTTTTCACCAGCTGGCCTCTCTTGTTTCTCTTCTCACCATCGCCTTGTAGTGCTCTTTGCGAGTTTTTACTAACAAGACTTTCTCATTTTAGTTTCTCTGCTGACTGTCGCCTCACGATGCCCGTGTGGGTTTTCACCAATAAGACTCTCTTATTTTATTTCTCTAATTTTGATTGCATCGGATCCAAGTAATTGCATTCTCTGATCCTTGTACATTCTCACCAATTGATTGAAAGGACTTGAATGGATTTGGATAAAAATGATTTGGACTGAATTACAACTTTGGAATCATTCAGGTGGTATCATCGCCGAACCATTATAACATCTGCCCCAGTTTCACTTTTGGGGGAATTTGGATTTATTTTGGTGTGATTGAACCCCAGCGAGAGGCTACTTATGTATCCTTTTGGAATCAAGTTGAACGTAGTTCAGGAACTTTGTTTTTCTTTTGTTTTTCTTCTGTTTTGTTTTGTTTTTTATTTCTTTTTCCTTTCCTTTTTCCTTTCCCCTTTTTTCATTTTTCATTTCATTTTATTTGTGCCCTTTTCTTCCTTTTTTTGTATTTTCTTTTCCTTCTTTTTTCTTTTTTTTTTTCATTTTTCATTCATCATTTTTTCAATAATAACTTTCAAGTTCAAAAGAGGGTAATCAAAGAATGGGAGTCGGCTCAAAGGGTTTGCAAGGGGTTGAATATTTGTATAGTGAGAAAGAAACCCTTATTCATCCCAATCGGAGAACATTAATAATATATAGAGGATCCAACATAGTACCTTTTGACTGCATTTGCATTGATAGTTGTTTGTGGGACATTTCCTTTGATGTGTCCCAAGTATAACACATTCTTTTGACAATATTCTTGTTGCAATGTATGGACCTTTCCAATCTGGAAGCAATTTTTCTTTAGCTATTCTGAGTCTTTGCTTTATTTACTTATACTTATCTTCATTGCAATCTAATTCTTGATTCATTATTTCGAGGAATCCAGGAACTGGGCATGAAATCCGCAAGCATGTCATGTTATTGAAATCTGCACTTAACAGAACTAAAAGTAGAATAAGAAAAGAGACAATTAGAAAAGAGACATTCCTAGGTAATGAAATGATTTATTTTTTTATTTGATTTTTTTTTTTGAATTTTAAAGATAGAAGGGTTTACATTAGAAAGTAAGACAATAAAGTAGAATATCTGGATCACACCCTAAGATAATCCGGACGCAGAAAGGATAGCAAGACTGGCTACCGAGACTCCCATCTGATGGGAAACTTTCAGGCTTGGCGATAATTTTTATTGACTTTTCTTCTGTCTCAGCAATGGATGCAATGGCCTTCAGTGCCTAATCGAATTCCTCATTGTAAGCAGGCAACAGATTGTTCGTCACATCAGGACCTTCTTCGTCCCGAAGAACAATTCTTTCAGCTTCGATCAAATTTTCAATTTCGCTTTTGAGGGTCCAACAGTTCTTTGTACTGTGTCCCACTGCTCCAGAGTGTTATTCACATCTAGCATCAGAAAAAGCTAAAATGTAAAATGACTAAGGTATTATTATATTCTAATGCAAATTAAATGTCAATAATGCAAGTAAAAATCTAAGGATGAACAAAGCAAAAGAAAAAGAAAATATTTTTTGATCATTTTTGTGATTTTCATATATTATCTAACAATTAAAGAGTAATTAATTCCTAAAATGCAAATTGAACCTAAGATGACATGAAATTAAAATGTGATAATTTTTACGATTTTTCTCATGATTTTAAAATATTAAACATGCATAAAATGCAACTAAATAAAGGAAATTTTCAAAAATCCATTAAAATTATTTTTTGTTTATTTTTAGGAGTTATTTCCATACAGGGCAAAAAAGGTGCTCACAGTCCTATAATTGTGTTGTAAGCTGTGTCTTGGTTCATGAAATGGAACCTTGTTTCTAGGGTGACGGCCCCAACCAGAACAGACAGCGTTATTTCTCCTGAGGTTCGTTCGACTGCACTGCTAAAACGCGTTAGTCTTATGCAGTGTGGTAGTATCTTGTCCTCTAGTAACATTTGTGCAAGCACTTGAGGGTGAATAATACATGCGCCACTTCCGTCGTATACCATTATTGTTTTATCATCAGTACCTGAAATACATAAGGTATTAACAAGAGCATCAGAGTGAGGAAAAATCAAACCATTGGTATCTAACTTATCGAAGATGATACTTTCTCCGAGGTTATCATACCGATCATGGGTGATTGATCGCTTCAGCTTTTGTGTGGTGGTAAAATTTATATGGTTAATTGCTTCTTCGTCGCCTCCATCGATGATCATTTGAATGTTGCGGGTTGGAGAGGGCGGCTTTGGAGGGCCTTGGTATTGTTCGCCCGCACCTGAAGTTGGCTCGTCCTCGGTCACTCATCAGCTCTTTCAGGTGCCCTTGGTTCATCATGTTCACTACTTCTTGACGTAGGGCTATGCAGTACTCGATTTTGTGACCCCGCTCCTAGTGAAATTCACGAAAGGACGTTTGACTTTCGGGTACTTGGGTCCGACTTTATTTTTTGCGGCCACTTTACCTTTGTGCCAAGCTTCTCTAGTTCGTACACTATTTTTGAAGGAGAAACACAAAAATTGTGAGCAGATAAGAGTGGAGGCATACCTCTTTCATTTTGCTGGGTTTCTGTGTACGACCTGGAAGGCCCTTTCGGACGTCGAGGGGATGGTGGAATGGCTGTTCTGATGTAGGTTTAATGTCTTTCTCGGTTGAGATAGGGACCTGATTGATCTCTTCAACTATCATTGACGGTCTTTCCTCGGCTTTGTTTGGATCGACGTTAAATATTGGGTTGGACCGTTAAGGTCGTCATCATCTGCTCTCACCTCAGCACAGTAGGCATTGTGAATTTCTTCCCAAGTGGTGGGAGGGTATTTAATGAGCATGCTTAACAACTTCCTGGTCTCCCTCGATCCATTCCTGTTCAACCCATTTTGGAAGGCTGCTACAGCCATCCCTTCCGATACGTTTGGTAAACTCATTCTCACCCTGTTAAACCGAGCGAGGAAATCACCTAATCCCTCGCTAGGTGATTGCCTAACAATGAATATATCGTTCACCCTGGCCTCTGTTTTCTTAGCTCAGGCATGGGCGATGACGAACTTGTTGGCCATTTCCTCGAACGTTGTTATATACCGTGCTGGTAGTTGTGAGTACCACGTTAGGGCTCTTCTGATTAAGGTTTTGCTAAACTTTTTCAGTAATACTGACGACACCTGCTCCTTTGAAAGGCCTTTGCCTTTTACTGTTGTGACGTAATGAATTATGTGATCTGCTGGGTCTGCGGTGTCATCGTATATCTTCAAATATGATGGCATTTTGGGTATGTTATGTGGGGATGCCTCCTTCGGGGCGCCCAGTATCTTATCGGCCCTTTCTTGATGTTCTCTCATCTGGTTGCGGAGAGCTTTATTTGTGTTTTCCATTTCATCTATTTTCTTTAAAATGAATGTCAGTGCATCATTACCTACATCAACAGTGGTGTGAATGTTACTTGTTGGAGGAGCGGGTTGTTTACCGATAGTCGTTGTGGCATCAGCTGGCACGACATTTCTATTCTCCCTTTGAATGGGTTTATCGAGTATGTCATTTAGGGTACTTATCAGCCATTCCTCCAATAATTTCTTCACTGCTGGTGGTGCTTCCTCAGCTATGGATATGGAAGCTACATTTTGTGTGAAGCGGTTATACTTGCATGAGGGGAGTGAATCGCTCTGCCTGGGTGTAGCATTTGGTGTTACGTTCTCATCATCTTCTATGCCATCCTCATCGATGTTGTTTAAGATGTTGGTAGTGACACCCTCTATTATTTTTTGTCTTTATTCTCCTTTTCCTGCCGCTGTTAGTTTTTTACAGACGAGAAAAAAGATGTTTGTCCCTTTTCTATGATCTAGAAGAAACTAAAATTTTAACTAAAAAACTCCCCACAGACGGCGCCAAATTGTTTGACCAAAAAAGTGTTAAACCTTTTAGTTAAACTAATTAATGATGAGATATAGGATGAATCTTAGTTAATAATAATAAATTTAAGATCAAATGTATTAAGAATTTGATGTGGTGAACGACATTTGATAGCGTTAAATAGCACGTTTATATTCAATGAATGCTAGTAAATGTAGTGACTTAAATATGCAATAAATGTAGAGGATGACAATAAATGTAATAACAAAGAATCTACCACCTAATTATTATACCATTTGGATGGTTCCTTCTCCTGACAGGCAATGTGGAAAGAAGAGAAATGAAGATGGTTATGGAATCTTTGGATCTTGTGGATAAAGACCAAGTAACATGCACTTGAATAATATAATCAATGAACAAGACAACTTTTTTTAAATTCTCTCAAGTCAATCTTTTACAATGTATATTTTCCTCATAAAGTGAAGATCCCCTTTTTGTTTTCTATCTTTTTTTATTTATAAGGGATATCTCCAAGGAACCCTAAAAAAGTACAAAATATGGAATGTCCAAAAGAATATTCCTTGTGTCCATATCTGAACCTATCCTACTGTTATTTCTTCACTTCAGCTGCTCGTCCTTGACGACAGTCCTCTCAATGACGGCTCCCTGTTATCACATCTTGGCTGACCCCGTTCTTGATCCGGTTTATCCATTGTCACCAAATCGCCAAATTTAAACCAATACACACCTATGTTGCTCGAGAACTAATACTTCTTACGATGTTTTTGACCGATAACAAGATAATACTTTTTTACATTACAATATAAGAAATTATCAATATACACCACATGAATTATTAAATAAGACGTGAATTACAATCCTCGTTTTGGCTGGGTTTTATTAAAAATACCATATTTGATATATGATTGTATTTTCTTCTCACCTTAAAGTTGCAGCCTTAAGTTGGGGACCAATGTCAATTGAATGTTCAAATGGTGTTGCAACAATAACTACTCTTGCCATATTATTATATACCATCTTTTTCTTGGTATAAGCTGGAGCAAGACACATGACAACTGTCATTTTTATTACTTACCGAATGCCAAAGAAAGTAACAAATGCACAACAATCCGCTGTCAATCTTTTAATGTTGGCCTCCAAAATATATACCAAATGACCCACATACAATAGAAATGTAACCGATAAAGGATAGCCTGAGTAACCAAGTAGAAATGACACCGGGTAGCCGCTCTACATAATTGTTATTTGGGAATTAGTTAATGTATTCTGAATTTTAATTTTTCCGTTCAAGTTCTCGGGATACAATATCCTCGATTATCTTGAAATTCAAATTTTTAGAATAAAATAAGTACGGGTTAATTCCTAAATAGCAGCCCTAAAATGATTATTTGTGTACTTTCCCCAAGTAGCCAATATTGGCTAGCTAATAGTGACGATCCTCCGGCCCAACTTCGATGCAGGTAAGTTTTTATTAGCAACATACTCCTCCCATCTACCGAGCCCCGAGGAACAAAATATATTTATATGACATCCAATAAAGTAGTTTAGCAAACATGGGTCAAGCAAGGTAGAGAATTAGTATATGTACCACATGTCCCTCATGTTGAGTAAGAGTTCTAAGGGGGTTTACAATAAAAGTTTAACTTATAGATGTTCTACCCATTTGTTATTTTGAACTCCTATAAAAAATTGGACTATTCTACCCATTATTTTTGGGGTTTGTATATATTATAGTAATTTGAATCGGAGTCAAACCTTAGTAGGTGTATGTTTTCGCAATCGTTCTTGGTTCGTTCTATCTTTGCGAATTTCCTTAGATGTTTTAGCGTTTTCTACTGTATACTCGTTGTATTTCTTTGGTTTTCTCTCTCAGTTGAGCCCATTACTTAAACTATTAGTTAATTATTTAAAATTATGAACTTGTATACAGGTAAAATCAAGGCTAATGAATATATCGATTGCCCGGTGAGGCAAACGAAGCGAGGACATGACTGCAAGGAATCATAAACGAAGCCAGGAGCCTCTCGCATCAAGGCTCGACAAAAATACCCGCCCTTGGAGCTATCGAGACCACGCCTCTCGGGTCTGGTTCGAGCTCCAAGTCCTCGGAGAACATTACCAAACTAATGCGCACGATTAACAAGGGCCATGATATCCGGGTCCAACCCGGATATCATGTCATGAATCTCGGCGCGTATCAACGGTAGATCAGTGATTAGCGAACAGGAAGAATTTTGCCTTTCTTAGAATTTTACTTAGGATAAAACTACCTTACTTTATTAAAAGGAAGCGATTATTCATTGATCATATCCAACTATACCTTATAAAAAGGACAAAGAGGTCGCTGCAAATATATTCCGGTTAACAAGTCCGAAGTCAAATCCCACATGGGATTAAACTATCAGTCACAGCTATTGGACTCACATAAATTCACGTATTCAATCTTCAGAGATATTTGAGTAACAAATTGGGTGTTTATTAACTAAATATTATGTAGATAAAATGCAGTAATTAAGAATTAGCTATAAACGGTTTGTAAACAAGAATGAGATGGTCTAAGGTTCTAATTTCCCCTCTTGTCGGAATCATTTCCGCTGTGTTTGCTATAAATTTGCCTAAGTCTTCTCTATCGATCATTAGCACTCTCACTGTTGTAACTCTCTCCCGAGTAATTACAATAATATATTACACATATTCTCCCGAATTACGCTAGCTGGCCTTAGTTACAACTCTTAGATTGCACCCAAGGTTTCGTTATCCCTAACTCCACCTTTAAACCCTTCGTATTGATCCCTCATATACGTTAGGAGTGGTGTTGTTCAACAAATACCTAAATATATACTCTCTCCCGAGTAATGCATACTAAATAGGTACAGCCGACTGAGGTCCCTTCAATCAACATCAATCAAAATATAGCTGAACAAACAGAGAAAATATTAGGGCAAATCTATATTAACATAACGCGAAATTCATCCTCCAATAAGTTCCATCAAAACCCTATATTAAGAGTTTAGCTAAGCATAAAAATTTTCAGAATCATAACGATATAATTCATCCTCAATGATAAAAACAAGAAGAAGAAAGGTAAAAACTATACGCCGAATCTTCCGCCTTGCTTCTTGCCTGTTCTTGCCTTCACAAATACTTCAAAAACCTCGATATCCTCTTTTTTGGGCGAGCTGAGCTTCTTATAGGGCAAGGAGAGTCATCCTAGAAATTACACAATTGACCTTGCATTATTTAGCTCCAAATACCCCATCTGCAGCCGCAGATAGACCTCAGATTTGACACAAGTTCTGTCCGCGGCCGCAGATAGACCGCAGATTTGACACAAGTTCTGTCCGCGGCCGCGGACCTGGGCGCGGATTTGGTCCTTGCTCTTTCTTCTCCTTTTCGATCGTGTTATCCTCCTATTGGACTTCCATGCTCCATATTGACTCCAAAACATTCTTTTAGCTTTCTCCTAGCTCAGAATGGCTCTTGCAAAGCAATAAACTCTTAATTAGATCATTTTGTTATCTTTTACAATCGAACAATAATAAAGTGCGCCAAATTAGAGTGTAAATATTACCTATCTTGCATGATTATCATTTATTATCAACATCCCACACCTAAACCTTTGCTAGTCCTTGAGCAATCAAACCACACTCTACAATGGCCTAACTTCACTGAGCGACTCCCCTAACTCGTCACACCAAGAACATTTAGCAAGAATTGAGCCCAATAGTGTAACAGCTTCGCCTCAAGAGTTGACTCCCCCATGCTACACAATATTCCTAACTTTACTCACTTACTCTAACGTAGCGGCTAAGATTTCACTTTCTTTCATGAATTAAGTACCCTTTCATAACAAACAATAGTGGTTCCACATACAATAACAGTTAAGAACAATTAGGAACTCAAGATAGAAAGAATTCACTCACTCTAAAAAAGAACATTCATATGCCACAAAAAAATACACCATAGGCTTGCTCGTAGTGTATTACTCCATTAATCGAGTTGATTCAGTCTAGGATCAATTAGGACTTCATTTGATTGTAATGTAGGTTGCGGGACGGGTAGGATATATTTAGTTATAAGAGAGACTACACTTCCCTAAGCACTTTATTATATATAATTTAACATTCAAACCTCATACTTATGTCAAACCAAACTTCACCCTCACATCAATGTATATTACCCCATACTTCTTTAAGCATAATTACATCAAGAGCCACCACTACAAGGAATATTCGTCACAACAATACAACAAAAAAAATTCTTTAATTTTTTTCAATTCAAGTGGTTCTTACTTTTTTTTCCTCTCAATACAATGCACCTTTCTCCTTATTTCTTTAGTTCCACTCAAAAGCCAAACCAATCACCCCACACTTTAACTTTTACAAAGTTCATAACAATTCAAGTGCTCATGAGAGGTAAAAGGTTCAGATAGATGATTAATTCAAAGAAATGGGTAAGGCTTGTAATGTAGTTGCCAAAGAAACAGGATTACAGGCTCAAAAGGATTAACTACGATTCATAAT
>MU781132.1:20094-63872 GCA_026770625.1 Nicotiana glauca
ATATATATATATATATATATATATATTTGGCTTAACAAAGAAATGCCTATATCATTTCCAAGACTGAACTAACTACTATTTCGCCTTGCAAATACACGTGGCAAGTTCTAGGAATCTAATGCAGTGCATAGAATACAACAATTCTTACAAACATGTGGCACATGACTCACTCCTGATTGGATCATCGAAATGCTCTAGTCAGAGTACTTAAGCCAAACTAAGAACATACAATTTAAGGCACTCTAATAAGAATCAACAATTGAGCCTAAGTGTCACATTAAAGTATCTACTGTATTCAAGGCATAATTCCATTCAGGGGTCCTCCTTCTATATTAGCACTTAGCCCACAAGTACCTAATTAAAAATTAAAAAAAAAACTAACTAACCCGGTTCAAACAAAAATCCTTGGAAAAGAACCGGGGTCAAAGAAAAATCAAGGGGTAATTGATACACTACCTACAAAAGAAAATCTTTTTTTTATGTCGACTTAGACTCTCAAGAAACCCTCGAGTGATATCCGTCGTCGGCACAAGTCGAAAATATGAAATTTCACACTCACATTCACGCATTTTGACTAGTAACCAAAAACCAAAATCAAACTAACCAAAGACTACAATCAAATTAACCAAAGATCAAAATAGAATCAAGCTACATTCCTATATATACACAACATACCAACAAAGTAACCCCCACCCCACATTTAAAAAGATGCCATGCTCCAGGATAGACTGATGTTGATTCAAGACCTGGTGTTATTCAAGAGCCATAAGAAAATGAAAACATTAAGACAACTACTGAAGAACTCAAAGCTGTAGTGCTATATATATACTGGCCAGACAGAAAAGTTTACATCGAAACAAATCTAAGCCTAGAAATAAAAGGTAAGTTGATCGAATTTTTAAGAGCTAACACAGATTGCTTTGCTTGGTCGCACTCAGATATGATAGGTATACCACCGCAGGTGATGACCTACAAACTGAATGAGGACCCATCATATCCACCTGTCAAGTAGAAGAAGAGGAAGCAGAGATCTTTCATGTCCTCATGTCTTAATATAGAAAGTAATGCGAGGCAAAATAACTTCCCTGGAAGATCAGTCTTAATTAGAGACAATGTCGGGGTCTAAGTGATACGCCCTCCCTAGAAAACGCAACCAGCCCATGATTTTCTTCTCCGATTAGCATTTTGGGTGGCCACGTCATCAAATCTAGTCCCAAAGTCTATAACAGTAGTACGCAGACCTGCCATTTCCTGCTCTAAGACTGCCAGCCATGTAACCCGACCAACCCCGGATGGCCCTTCGGCTGCCGCAACATGCTCATGGAAGGGCGACTTAGCCCCTACTTCATCTTGCCTATTATCTTTTTCCTCAGATGCCTTAGAATCATCATTATCAATTGAACTGGCTACCACTGCCTCTTTCATAATGGTCATTTTGGTTGGAACATTGTTTCTTTCTTCACCTTGCCATCTACATTGGGGTTCTCTGACACCCCTACAGACCGACACATTCTAGTGATCACAGATGGGAAGAAGAATCCATATCTCCTCAGTGTTGAACAGATGAACATCTTAGAGTGAATAACCTTGGCGACATCAAAATCGTGGCCATTCATAAAGCACCGAATCAAAGTAGCTCGTGATCCATTGACTTCAGTGGTGTTGTGGGACGACAACAATCAACTATGGATGATGTACAACTAACACTTACCTTCAAAGGTGAGTGAGGAGGAGTGTAACTTCGATCCCTGAACAACCATACTACCTCCTTGTCTGGTTTACAGATAGTTTGGAAAAACAATTGCCAATTTGTGGGTTCTCGCTTGTAAGTATCATATTAATCCATCTCCCCAGTAAATGCAGGCAAGTGATACACTCTCCTGATAGCTTCAATCGAGGCATTCACCCTCTTTTGTCGTACAATGTAAACGTGATCCTCATGTTCGGAACAGTTGGCGTACATTTCCCTAATAAGTAACAAGTTACCATCCTCCAGCTCCTCGAAGAGAATGTCGAGCCTGGGCCTAGTCAACTCCCTATACATATTGAGGCACTCAACCAGGAGAGAACCCCTTTCAGCTCTCCGTTCTAGTATCGATTTTCTAGTAGCCTTTTTACCAAAACGCTCATGGGCAGCTTTGGAGACAAATGGAGTGCTATCAAACTACACTGAACTGGTTGATACCCGTGCTTGGAACGAACTACCGGTAGTGCGTCTCTTCTTTGAATATCTCATTGTACCTACACAATAACCACTATTATTAAGAATCAGCGGAATAGGTGACCTAAGAGCGGTGACTCAGACTTCACGCGCTCCCTGGGTCACAATTCATATTATAAAGTTCATTGGGGCAATTCGACAAACACCTCCTGTGTATATGCCCCCCAATGTACCAAAGGACCCAATTAAACCCTCATTCCTCACAACTCAATGATGTTTTTCCAACCCAACCAACCTAACGTCTTCACATATCAACAATTATACCAACAAATGCACATAAATAAGAGTACCTAGATTTCTACTTTCTTACAACTACAATATAAGAGACAAAGAATGAAAAGAAAAGAAACAAAATCAAAAAGAACAAAACAAAAGAAACTAAAAGAAGAGAGTAGAATCATGTACTTACTTGAAAACCTTATGATGATCGGAGATAGAAGGGTGGGTGAGTAGAGACGAGGGATTAGAGAAAGGAATTTGGTGAAGAAAGGGGAGGGGCTGCGTTAGAAATTTTTGGGAGAGAGAGGGTTCTTTTATTTTTGTGTTTTTGGTCTGACTAGGAGGGGGGCAATAAACGAACAGGAGATCAAATGGTGGAGAGGGGGGTGGGGGTTTAAGAAAACTAATTAAAAGGGGGTGAGGAGGAAGGAATAAAAAAAAATTAGTATCTGAACGTCACCAGGTCCATGGCTGGATCCACGGTCGCGGACAGAACATCTACAAAATCCGCAGTTGATCCGCAGTCAGGTTTGCAGCCGCGGATTAGGCTTTCAAGTTTTTCTTTTTTCTTTTTTTTATGCCTGCCTCCGAGATAGTTACGTAACCGTGAAGAACACAACAAATCAATGGGTTTCCTCCCATGAAGCGCGTGATTTAACATCGCGGCAAAATAAAGATAAACATATTTAAAGTACGCTCAACTTTGGAGGCTCGATCAAATGGGCCGTTGACACTTCCTTTGCTTCCTCCATGCCCACATAATGCTTTAATCATTGCCCACTGACTCTAAAAAGTGCGAGGGTCATTACTCACAACAATCTCTATTGCACCCGTGGGGTGATTTCCAACCACACGAAAAGGCCCTGACCAACGTGATTTCAATTTTCCCATAAACAACCTTAGACGTGAGTTTTATAGAAATACCGTATTTCTAGTTTAAAATTCCTCTCAATAATATTCCTATCATGTATCATCTTTATTCCCTCCTTGTATAATCTTGTTCTCTCAAAAGCGTGATATCTAAACTCATCAAGCTCGTGCAACTCTGTTACTCTATTTGTTCCTGCAGATTCACTATCAAGATTCAATTTTCTCAACGCCAACCAAGCTCTATGCTCCAACTCAACTGGTAAATGGCACACCTTCCCAAATACCAACTTGTATGGTGACATGCCAATTAGAGTTTTGAAAGTGGTTTGATACACCCAAATTGCATCATCTAACTTCCCTGCCCAGTCTGTTCAAGTTGCATTCACAGTTTTAGTCAACACGTTCTTTATTTCTCTATTCGAGATTTCCACTTGCCCGCTTGTTTGTGAATGGTATGGGGTGGCCACCTTGTGGAATATATCATACTTCTCCAACAACTTTGTAAAGGCTCGTTTACAAAAGTGAGTGCCTCCGTCGCTAATTATTTCTCTTGGGGTGCCAAATCGGGTGAATATGTTCTTTCTCAAAAAACCAATTACCCCCTTTGCATAATTTGTAGGGAGTGTTGCAGCTTCTACCCATTTGGACACGTATTCTATAGCGACGAGTATGTACTTATTGCCATATGAACTGATAAAATATCCCATGAAGCCGATCCCCCATACATCATACACTCTTACCTTCTGAATTGGGTTCATAGGCATCTTATGTCTGCGGGAAATTTTCTCGGTTCATTAGCATTCGTCACAACCCTTATCCATAGATGTGCATCTTTGAACAGTGTTGACCAGTAGATTCCCGACTCAGGCGCAATTTTGACTCCTTCTTCTCAATTAAGTACCTGAGAGCAACATGGTCAGTATAAAATATTACCTTTGAGCCTATCAAGTAAGACCTGAACTTCTCAAATGCGAACACCACAACCAGCATCTCCTTCTCGGTCATAGTGTAATTTAGCAGGGCACCATTCAATATTCTACTTGCATAGTATATTAGATGCATGATTTTATCTTTCTGCTATCTAAGAACTGCTCCCTCTACATAGTCACTAGCATCATACATTAGCTCAAATGGTTGCTCCCAGTTAGGGCAACTATGATAGGTGTTGTTACCAGTCTCTTCTTTAATTCCTCAAAAGCTACTCTGCAGTTATCAGAAAACACAAAAGGGTGATCTTTTCAAGCAATTTACACAAGGGGTTAGCAATTTTGGAAAAATCTTTAATAAATCTCCTATGGAAACTGGTGTGCCCAAGAAAACTTCCGATTGCTTTGACGGAGGTGGGTGGTGGATAATCTATCACATCAACCTTTCCATGATCCACCTTAATACCTTTACTTGGCACTAAGTGTCCCAAGACTATACTTTCATGTACCATAAAATGGAACTTTTCCCAGTTGAGCACCAGATTAGTCTCGATAAACCTTTTCAAAACTCTTCTCAAGTTCACAAGGCAATCATCGAATGAGTTCCCCCCACTGAGAAGTCATACATGAAATCCTCCATTATCTCCTCTACCATATCTGGGAAGATGGCCATCATGCACCTTTGGAATGTGGCGGGCGCATTGCATAGGCCAAACTACATTCACCGAAAAGCATAGATTCCATAAGGTGTCACGACCCGGATTTCCCACTATCGGAATCGTGATGGCGCCTACTCATGGTAGCTAGGCAAGCCAACTTAATTACCGTTTCCATTACTAAATAATTATTTTAACAGTTCATAGCATCAATATAGAACATGAAATGAAATAAGGACAATAGCGGAAGTCTGATTTATAAATACGAATCAAAATAAGGAACAGTTATTAAAAGCCTCTACCCAAGATTTGGTGTCACATTACTCACGAACTACTAAAGATGTACTAAAAAAAATGGTCTGAAAGAAATATATAAGCTGTCTGTCTCGAAAACAATGAGGCAACAGTCTAAAAGAGAACATAAACAAGAGACGCCGGGCCTGCGGACGCCTGCAAGGCTACCTCAGTCTCGTGTAAATGAAATCCTGCTCCCGTACTACTGTTGTTGCTGCTCCTCAAAACCTGGATCTGTGCAAAAATGCACTGAAGTGTAGCATCAGCACAACCGACCTCATGTCCTGGTAAGTGTCTAGCCTAACCCCGGCGAAGTAGTTACGAGGTTAGACTGGACACCACATAAACCTGTGCAGTTATAAATATACAACAGAAATGAAATACCATACAACTAACAATATGGGAGGGGGAAACATACTATGAGGAGATAATATAAATAACAGAAATACCGAATAACAACTAAAGTAGCTTAGATTCACAATAACCAAGGAAACAATGTTCAATATAAACACATAGTGTCAATAATTGTTGCGGCGTGAAACCCGGTCCATCATTACCATTGTTGCGGCGCGCAGCCCGATCCACAAATACCACTGTTGCGGCGTGCAACCCGACCCACACCATTTATCAGGTATCATTATTGCGGCGCGCAACCCGATCCTCATATATCATTGTTGCAGCGTGCAACCAGACCTATACCATTTATCAGGTATCATTGTTGCGGCGCGCAACCTGATCCTCGTATATCATTGTTGCGGCATGCAACCCGACCCATACCATTTATCAGGTATCATTGTTGCGGCGCACAACCCGATCCTCATATATCATTGTTGCGGCATGTAACCCGACCCATACCATTTATCAGGTATCATTGTTGAGGCGCGCAACCCGATCCTCATATATCCTTGTTACGCCGTGCAACCCGCTCCACCAATATTATACTTTCTTATCCAAACAACAGTCACAAATACGGGGCAAGAAGTAGACAAACAAAGGAAGAATATCCTGGCAAGGGAATATGACAAAACAATTAAATCCCGGCAAGGGAACAGTATCAATAAACTCAATGCCCCGGCAAGGGAAAATAACAACACAACTAAATCCCGGCAAGGGAGGAAAAATCACCAAAAACAATAACACGTCGCGGCAAGGGAGTAATCATCAACTCTTTCTCTTTCTTGCACTTCTCACTTATAATTCATTTAACATTTGAGTCATCGCTCCAAAGAGTCATTTCATATTATATACCTTCTCAATCTGTAATACAACTCGAGCCATTGCTCCACGAAGTTTAGTAATCATAATCCCTATCTCATGCTCTTTACAGTATATAGAAATCATCAAATAAGCATGGAAGAATTGCAACAATTGAGGATAAATCTCAATGTAAGGACACACGGTCATGCTAGACACCGGTGCATAGATACTTGTCACCATGCCTATACACCGTACTCGACACATAACATTTAACAAATAAGACTCTACTCCTATTCCCTCAAGCTAGGGTTAAACCAAACACTTACCTCAAGGCCTTGAAATCCACTTAATCCTCAACTATTGCTTTACCTCGCGGTTCCACCTGCAATATAGTGATATCTAGACATAATAAATTCAATAATATCAATAAAGACTCAATGGCAACGTCCCATAGCCTAGGTATGAATTTTCTAGCATTCCTCCAAAAATACCAAAATTAGACACCGAGCCCACATTGTCCAAACTCGAGGCTCGGACCAAAACCCAATCACCCATAACCCCACGAGTCCAAATATATAATTTGTTTTAAGATTCAACCCTAAATTGAGGTTGAATCACCCAAAATTCTCAAAACCCTAACTCTACCCAAAACCCATAATTTCTACTTTGATTTCATGATTTAGGCTTAGAAACTTGCTAATTAATGAAGGAAAAGTGAAGGAAATAAGTGGGAAATTACTTACTCAAGTGGTCTTGAAGAATGGGGGCTTTAATGGCTTCCTAAAGCTTGGGAGAGAAGAGGGCTCGTGAGAAAAGTTAATAAATCCCGTGTGTTCTGATTCTAGAATTTAAAAATATAACTGGGCGTTTTTACCCTACGCGATCTTGACACAGAGGCCGCATTCGCGATGAAGAGAAAACTGGAGGCATTCGCGATGGGGGTATGCGAACGCGTAGAGAAAACTGGTGGGGGGCCTGGGATTGCCTTACGCGAACACATAAGGGTGGAACGCGAACGCGATTGAGGAAGGGTTGTAAGTACGCGAACACGGGGGCCATTCCGCGAACGCGAAGAAGGTAAGGTCCAAAGCTATGTGAATGCGGGGCCAAGTCCGCGATCGCGAAGAAGGCCATAGCTGGGCAAAAATAGCAGAGAAATCTTCTACAATTCCTAAGTGTAAAACATCTCGAGACACCTCCAAAACACTCCTGAGCCCTCGGGGCTCCTAACCAATCACACACACTAACTCAATAACATCCTATGAACTTACTCGAGCGATCAAATCGCCAAAATAACATCAAAATCATTGAATCAAGCCTCAAAATTATCATTTTCATTTCAAACTTCATAAACTTCCAACTCTAGATATTTAGGTCTGAAACACGTCAAATGACGTCCGATTTTGACCAAACTTCATAGAAAGTGCTTAAGCAATATATAAGACTTGTACCTGGCGTCGGAACCAAAATATGAGCCCGATACCATTACTTTTTTATCAAATTTTATTTCCATATTCCTTAACAATTTCAGAAAAACAATTTAGCAGAAAAATTCTTTTACTCAGGTTCTAGACCTCGGATTTCGACTCCGGGCACATGCCCGAGTCCCATATTTTTCTACGGACCTTCTGGGAGCGTCCAATCTCGGGTCTGGGTCCGGGTCCGCGTCCGTTTACCAAAAATGTTGACCAAATTCAATTGTAATCATATTAATATCAAAATTATTCAAATTTTTCACAGAACTCACATATTTCATCCTAAAAGTTTTCCGGCTATGCGCCCGGACTGCATACATAAATCGAGGCAAGTAAAAATAAGTTTTTCAAGGCCTCGGAAGCACGAAACGAGTGAGGAAACAGGTGATGACCCCTTTGGATCGTCACATCCTCCACCTCTAAAACAACCGTTCGTCCTCGAACGGACAAAAGAAAGAAGTACCTGAGTCAGGAAATAAATATGGATAACGGCTCCACATATTAGACTCGGACTCCCATGTCGAGGCCTCAGGGGGCTGACCTCTCCACTGAACACGAACATAGGGAAATCTCCTAGATCTCAACTGACGCCTTGCCGGTCTAGAGTAGCTACCGGCTCCTCCTCATAAGATAAATCCTTGTCCAACTGGACAGTGCTGAAGTCTAACACATGTGTAGGATTGTCGTGATACCTCCAAAGCATAGATACATGAAAAACTGGATGCACAGCTGATAAGCTAGGTGGCAATGCAAGTCTATAATCCACATCTCCCACTCGATCAAGAATCTCAAATGGACCAATGTGCCTAGGGCTAAGCTTGCCCTTCTTTTCGAACCTCATCACGCCCTTTATAGGCGACACCCGGAGCAATACTCGCTCACCAACCATAAAATCTACATCTCGGACTTTACGGTCTGCATAACTCTTCTACCTAGACTGAGCTGAACGCAGCCTCTCTTGAATGATCTTGACCTTATCTAAGGCCTCCTGAACTAAGTCTGTACCCAACAACCGAGTCTCTCCCGGCTCAAACCATCCGATTGGAGACCGACATCGCCTACCATACAATGCCTCATATGGAGCCATCTGAATGCTGGACTGGTAGCTGTTGTTGTAGGCGAACTCTGCTAAAGGTAAAAATTGGTCCCACGAGCCTCCAAAGTCGATGACACAAGCTCGGAGCATATCCTCCAAAATCTGAATAGTCTGTTCGGATTGAACGTCGTATGAGGATGGAACGCTGTGCTCAACTGAATCTAGGTGCCTAACTCTTGCTGAACCGCTCTCCAGAAGCGCGAGGTAAATTGCGTACCCCGATCTGAAATGATGGACATCGGTACACCATGAAGGTAAACAATCTCCCGGATATAAATCTCAGCTAATCTCTCGGGTGAATAGGAGACTGCCACTGGAATGAAATGCGCTGACTTGGTCAGCCTATCAATAATGACCCAAATAGCATCAAACTTCTTCCGAGTCAATGGAAGTCCAGTAATGAAATCCATGGTAATTCTCTCCCACTTCTACTCGGGAAGCTAAATCCTCTAAAACAATCCACCGGGACTCTGATGCTCATAGTTGACCTGCTGACAGTTCAAGCACTGAGCCATATATGCAACAATGTCCCTTTTCATCCTATGCCACCAATAATGCTGCCGCAAGTCCTGATACATCTTCGCAGTGCCCGGGTGAATAGAATACCGAGAACTATGGGCCTCCGCTAAGATCAACTCTCGAATACCATCAACATTAGGCACACAAACTCGCCCCTACAATCTCAACACACCATCCTCATCTAAGGTCACCTTCGTGGCACCTCCATGCTGCACTGTGTCTCTCAGGACACATAATTGGGGATCATCAAACTGCCGATCACGGATATGCTCCAATAGAGAAGAACGAGCGACCGTGCAAGCCAATACTCTACTGGGATCAGAAATATCTAATCTCACAAATCGGTTGGCCAAGGCCTGAATATCTAAAGCAAGCGGTCTCTGGCTGACCGGTATATAAGAAAGACTACCCATGCTGGCATACTTCCTACTCAATGCATCGGCCACCACATTGGCCTTACCTGGGTGATATAAAATAGTAACATCATAATCTTTCAACAACTCTAACCACCTCCTCTGCCTCACATTCAACTTCTTCTGCTTGAACAAGTACCGAAGGCTCTTGTGATCCGTGTACACCTCACACGTCACGCCATATAGGTAATGCCTCCAAATCTTCAAAGCATGAACAACCGCTGCCAACTCTAGGTCATGAACTGGATTATTCTTCTCATGGATCTTCAACTGTCTCGAAGCATAAGTAATAACTTTGCCATCCTGCATCAATACTGCTCCAAGCCCAATACGGGAAGAATCACAATAGACTGTGTAAGGCCCTGAACCCGTGGGCAAAACCAACACCGGTGCCGTGGTCAAAGCTGTCTTGAGCTTCTGAAAGCTTGCCTCACACTCATCTGGCCATCTGAACTATGCACCCTTCTAGGTCAATCTGGTTATCGGGGCTGTAATAGACGAAAACCCCTCTACGAACCGATGGTAATAACCTGCTAGCCCCAAAAAACTCTGAATCTCGGTCACTGAAGCTGGTCGAGGCCAATTCTTGACTGCCTCAATCTTCTTTGGGTCCATCTGAATACCCTCTGCTGATACAGTATGACACAGAAATGCAACCGAACTCAACCAGAACTTGCACTTTGAAAACTTAGCGTATAACTAACTATCCTTCAGAGTCTGGATAACTACTCTGAAGTGTTGCTCGTGCTCTTCCTGGCTGCGGGAGTACACCAGAATATCATCTATAAAGACTATCACGAAAAAGTCTAGATAAGGCCTGAACACTCGGTTTATCAACTCCATAAATGCTGTTGGGGCATTGGTCAACCCAAACGACATGACTAAAAACTCATAGTGCCCATACCGAGTGCGGAATGCTGTCTTAGGGACATCAGACGCCCTAATCCTCAGCTGATAGTAGCCAGATCTCAAGTCTATCTTTGAGAACACCCTTGCTCCCTGAAGCTGGTCAAAGAAATCATCAATCCTCGGCAGTGGATATTTGTTCTTTATCGTCACCTTGTTCAAATACCGGTAATCAACACACATCTGCATCGAGCCATCCTTCTTCTTCACAAATAACACCGGCGCACCCCAAGGAGAAACACTAGGCCTGATAAAACCCTTCTCTAGTAAATCCTACAACTGGTCCTTTAACTCTTTTAACTCTGGCGGGGCCATGCGATACGACAGAATAGAAATGGGTTGCGTGCCCAAAACCAGATCAATACAGAAATCAATATCCCTGTCGGGCGGCATACTCGGCAAGTCTGAAGGGAAAACCTTAGGAAACTCACGAACAATAAGAACAGAGTCAATAGAAAGAACCTTTGCGTTGGAGTCGCGAACATACGCCAGATAAGCTAAACACCCCTTCTCGACCATGCGTCGAGCCTTATCATAGGAAATAACATTGCGAGTGGCATGACCTGAGGTCCCTCTCCACTCTAGTCGGGGCAATTTTGGCAAAGCCAAGGTCACGGTTTTGGTGTGATAATCTAAGATAGCATGATACGGGGACAACCAATCTATGCCCAAAATAACGTCGAAATCCACCATATCTAAAAGCAGTAAATCAACACGGGACTCAAGACCCTCAAACACAACCACACAGGAACGATGCACCCAGTTGACTATTATAAAGTCACCCACCGGTGTAGATACATAAACAGGTATGTCCAAAGCATAACTAGACATAACCAGGCAGGGTGCAAAATAAGACGACACATATGAATATGTAGACCCAGGGTCAAATAGCACTGACACATCTCTATCACAAACCAGAATAGTACCTGTAATAACGGCATCTAACGACTCGGCCTCTGGTCTGGCTGCTGGTTGGCCTCTACCTCCGGCGACCTGAACTCCACCTCTAAAACCTCTACCTCCACCTCTAACACATCTGCCACTACCTCTAGCTGGCTGGGCAGGCTGTGGAACCTCCGGTGCTTGAATCATAGCACGAGAACTCTGATGCTGGAGGCTGCCATAAACTTGAGGACAATATCTGACAATGTGCCTCGGATCACCACAAGCATGGCAAGACCTCGTCTGCTGCGGTTGAGCACCCCTCAACCTCGGGCAAACCCTCCTATTGTGACCATACTCACAAGACTGATAACATCTACACGAACGCTGTAGCTAAGGGAACGGAGGCTGACCTTGTCGACTTGAATGACCACTTGAAGTACTATGAGTGACCTGGAGAGCTGACTGAAAAGGCCTGGAAGGATGGCCTCTACCATAAGAACCTCTACCTCCTGACGAGGTACCACTGAACCTCTACCTCCTGACGGGGCCTCTTATCCGACCCATGACTACTTCCCTGTAGCAGAGCTGTGTCAACTCTACGGCCCACACTGGCCGCCTCCTAAAAAGTGATCTCACTCCTGGCCTGAGCCACTATACCTGGTTGACCTGCCACCGCTGGCAAAACCACTGGAAGCAAACCCGCTCGAATGACACCCTCTATGAGGCCCACCAATCGGACTAGAGCGTCCTAGATAATTAGGGTGGCAATGAACCCTTCTGGGACCTGAGCTGGGCCCACCGAAACTGCAGGGACGGGAACCTCCTTCTCGAAACAACCTAAGGCTCCGCCACTGGGGCTGCTGCTGGGGTCTCGAACTGCTGAGCGGTAGATGAAGAAGCGCGTGTTCTCGCCATCCGCGGAGGAATAGAGTAGAAATTAAATCGGTACTTGAAAAATAGAACAGCACGACGAGAAAGAACAAATGAGAGATTTTTCCTAACTCAATAGACTCTGGGAAGAAATACATATGTCTCCCTACCTATCCCTCAGACTCTACTAAGTTTGTCCGTGAGTTGTGAGACCTATGTAACCTATTGCTCTGATACCAACTTGTCACTACCCGAAATTCCCACCAACGGGATCGTCATGATGCCTACTCGTGGTAGCTAGGCAAGCCAACTTAATTACCGTTTCCATTACTAAACAATTATTTTAACAGTTCATAGCATCAATATAGAACATGAAATGTAATAAGGACAATAGCGGAAGTCTGATTTATAAATACGAATCAAAATGCGGAACAGTCATTAAAAGCCTCTACCCAAGATTTGGTGTCACATTACTCACGAACTGCTAAAGATGTACTAAAAACAATGGTCTGAAAGAAATATATAAGCTGTCTGTCTCGAAAACAATGAGGCAACAATCTAAAAGAGAACATAAAGAAGAGACGTCGGGCCTGCGGACGCTTGCAAGGCTACCTCAGTCTCGTGTAAATGAAATCCTGCTCCCGTACTACCGTTGCTGCTGCTCTTCAAAACCTGGACCTGTGCAAAAATGCACAGAAGTGTAGCATCAGCACAACCGACCCCATGTGCTAGTAAGTGTCTAGCCTAACCCCGGCGAAGTAGTGACGAGGCTAGACTGGACACCACATAAACCTGTACAGTTATAAATATACAACGGAAACGAAATACCATACAACTAACAATATGGGAAGGGGAAACATATTATGAGGAGATAACATAAATAACAGAAATCTAGAATAACAACTAAAGCAGCTTAGATTCAATATAACCAAGGAAACAATGTTCAATATAAACACATAGTGTCAACAACTGTTGCGGCGTGCAACCCGGTCCATCATTACCATTGTTGCGGCGTGCAACCCGATCCACAAATACCACTGTTACAGCGTACAACCCGACCCATACCATTTATCAGGTGTCATTATTGCGACGCGCAACCCGATCCTCATATATTATTGTTGCGGCGTGCAACCCGACCCATACCATTTATCAGGTATCATTGCTGCGGCGTGCAACCCGATCCTCATATATCATTATTGCGGTGTGCAACCCAACCCATATCATTTATCAGGTATCATATTTGCGGCGCACAACCCGATCCTCATATATCATTGTTGCGGCGTGCAACCCGACCCGTACCATTTATCAGGTATCATTGTTGCGGCGCACAACCCAATCCTCATATATCCTTGTTGCGGCGTGCAACCTGCTCCACCAATATCATACTTTCTTATCCAAATAATAGTCACAAATACGGGGCAAGAAGTAGACAAACAAAGGAAGAATATCCTGGCAATGGAATACGACAAAACAATTAAATTCCGGTAAGGGAACAGTATCAATAAACTCAACGCCCCGGCAAGGGAAAAAAACAACACAACTAAATCCCGGCAAGGGAGGAAAAATCACAAAAAATAGTAACATGTCTCGGCAAGGTAGTAATCATCAACTCTTTCTCTTTCTTACACTTCTCACTTATAATTCATTTAACATCTGAGCCATCGCTCCAAGGAGTCATTTCATATTATATACCTTCTCAATCCGTAATACAACTCGAGCCATTGCTCCACGGAGTTTAGTAATCATAATCCCCATCTCATGCTCTTTACAGTATATAGAAATCATCAAAGAAGCATGGAAGAATCGCAACAATTGAGGATAAATCTCAATATAAGGACACACGGTCATGCTAGACACCGGTGTATAGATACTCATCACCATGCCTATACACCATACTCGACACATAGCAATTAACAAATAAGACTCTACTCCTATTCCCTCAAGCTAGGGTTAAACCAAACACTTACCTTAAGGCCTTGAAATCCACTTAATCCTCAACTATTGCTTTACCTCGCGGTTCCACCTGCAATACAGTGATATCTAGACATAATCAATTCAATAATATCAATAAAGACTCAATGGCAACGTCCCATAGCCCTAGATATGAATTTTCTAGCATTCCTCCAAAAATACCAAAATTAGACACCGCGCCCACATGGCCCAAACTCGAGGCTCGGACCAAAACCCAATCACCCATAACCCTACGAGTCCAAATATATAATTTGTTTTAAGATTCGAACCCAAATTGAGGTTGAATCACCCAAAATTCTCAAAACCCTAACTCTACCCAAAACCCATAATTTCTACTTTGATTTCATGATTTAGGCTTAGAAACTTGCTAATTAATGAAGGAAAAGTGATGGAAATAAGTGGGAAATTACTTACTCAAGTAGTATTGAAGAATGGGGGCTTTAATGGCTTCCTAAAGCTTGGGAGAGAAGAGGGCTCGTGAGAAAAGTTAAGAAATCCCGTGTGTTCTGATTCTGGAATTTAAAAACATAACTGGGCATTTTTACCCTACGCGATCGCGACACTGAGGCCTCGTTCGCGATGAAGAGAAAACTGGAGGCATCGCGTTCGCGATGGGGGTATGCGAGCGCGTAGAGAAAACTGGTGGGGGCCCTGAGGTTGCCTTACGTGAACGCGTAAAGGTGGAACGCGAACGCAATTAAGGAAGGGTTGTAAGTATGCGAACGCGGGGGCCATTCCGCGAACGCGAAGAAGGTAAGGTCCTAAGTTGTGCGAACGCGGGGCCAAGTCCGCGATCGCGAAGAAGGCCATAGCTGGGCAAAAATTGCAGAGAAATCTGCTACAATTCCTAAGTGTAAAACATCTTGGGACACCTCCGAAAAACTCCCGAGTCCTCGGGGCTCCTAACCAATCACATACACGAACTCAATAACATAATATGAACTTACTCAAGTGATCAAATCGCCAAAATAACATCAAAATCATTGAATCATGCCTCAAAATCTTCATTTTCATTTCAAACTTCATAAACTTCCAACTCTAGATATTTAGGTCCGAAACACGTCAAACGACGTCCGATTTCGACCAAACTTCACAGAAAGCGCTTAAGCAATATATAAGACTTGTACCGGGCGTCGGAACCAAAATACGAGCCCCGATACCATTACTTTTTGATCAAATTTTATTTCCATTTTTCTTAACAATTTAGAAAAATAATTTAATAGAAAAATTCTTTTACTCGGGTTCTAGACCTCGGATTTCGACTCCGGGCACATGCCTGAGTCCCATATTTTTCTACGGACCTTGTCCGTTTACCAAAAATGTTGACCAAAGTCAACTGTAATCATATTAATATCAAAAGTTTTCAAATTTTTCATAGAATTAACATATTTCATCATAAAAAATTTTCGGCTACGCGCCCGGACTGCGCACGCAAATTGAGGTAAGTAAAAATAAGGTTTTCAAGGCCTCGGAAGCACAAAACGAGTGAGGAAACAGGTGATGACCCCTTTGGGTCGTCACATAAGGGCAGGTGAACGATGTTTTCTCCCTATCCTCCAGGGCAATATAGATCTGATTATACCCCGAGTACCTATCCAGAAAGCAAAAATAAGAACTCTCTGCCAATCTATCTAGCATATGATCAATGAATGGCAGTGGGAAGTAGTCCTTCCTGGTGGCCAAGTTCAACTTCCTTTAATCCATAGAAATTCACCAGCCTGTGACTATTCGTGTAGAGATAAACTCATTCTTTTCATTTTTCACTACCGTCATACCTCCCCTTTTTGGTACACACTGCATTCGGCTAACCCAGTTGCTGTCAGAGATGGGGAATATAATTCCCGCATCTAACCATTTAATCACTTCCTTTTTCACCACTTTTTTCATGTTGGGGTTCAACCTTCTTTGTTGTTCTCTAAAAGGTTTGTGCCTATCTTCCAGTAGAATCTTATGCATACATAAGGCCGGGATAATCCTCTTAATGTCTACAATAGTCCACCTAATTGAAGTCTTGCACTCAGTAAGTACCTGCAAAAGTTGTTGTGCCTGCAGATCTAACAAACTAGTTGAGATAATAATAGGTAAACTTGAGTCAGGTCCTAAGAATGCATACCTGAGATGGGATGGTAGTGGTTTTAGTTCCAACTTTGGTGGCTCTTCTATTGATGGCTTAGCTGTAGGAGTTTTTCTTTCCTCTAAGTGCAAGCACTCAAATTCGAGCTACCTTCTCCAAAAACCTTGCTCTTCAAGAGCAAGTACCCACTCTACTAAGTCTTCACCATTAGCTTCATCTAAATTCATAAGACATGCTGCTAGAGGGTCTTTAATGTTCAGTGCTTCATCTTCCTCCTCCAAAATAACATGCACCGCATCTATTAAAGAGCAATTAGCAAATCCACTTGGTCTCCGCATAGATTTCAGCACGTTGAATGTTATCTCTTCATCATTTAATATCATCTTGTGCTCTCCAGTTTCACAATCAATTAAGGATCTCCCAGTGGCCAAGAATTGTCTTCCCAAAATTATGAGAATTTCCTTATCAACTCGACAGTCAAAGATGACAAAATTTGCTGGGAACACGAACTTCCCAACCTGCACCAATATATCATGTAGAATACCAGAGGGCCTCTTCACTATTCGATCAGCCAGCTGTAGTAGCATAGACATGGGTCTAGCTCTTCCAATGCCTAGAATTTTATAGATAGCTAGGGGCATAAGGTTTATGCTTGCTCCAAGATCACATAGTGCCTTGGCAAATGTAAAGTTGCCTATTGTGCAAGGGATTGTGAAACTCCTTGGATCCGACAGCTTCTCAGATATGGGTCTTGTTACAACAACACTGCAAGTCTGAGTCAGTGTAACTGCTGCCAAGTCTTGAAAGTCGAACTTGTGGGACATCAAGTCGTTCATCATCTTCGCACAACCATGCATCTTTTTTAAAGCATCAATCAATGAAATGTTTACCTGAATTTGCTTCAACATCTCCAAGAATTTCTTGTACTGCTCATATTTTTGATACTTGGCCAATCTCTGTAGGAATGGCGCTGGAGGTTGCTTCTTCCTTGTGATATGATTTTTTCTTGTCAGGCACTGCTTATACTATCGGTGTTAATACCCAATTTTTTTCCTGTATATTTTAAATATGCAAAAATACCTTCAAAATAGCATATACATGCATATATAAGCATGCTTAAGGTTTTATTTATTTTTTCCATAATTTTAAGGGTTTTAAATTATTTTATTTTCTCCCTTTTTATCCATAAAATTCCTAATAATTATTTCCAAAGTTATTGTTTTGATAATTCATCTATTGGATTTCTATATTTATGCAAAAATATGGCTAATGTAATTTTTATATATTTTTATAATTACATTTAGTATTTTTGAAGCTAAATTGAACACAATTGCAATATTAGCTCTTTTAAGATTTAATTATATTTTATATGCATAAGATTGGATCCTGTATTTTTTAATTGTTAATTATGTATTCTAAATCATTTTAGCATTTCAAATTATTTTCAAAAATTATCTACTATTTTTTATAAATTAAATAGGAAAAAACTAGCTATTTAAATTATAGCCTAATTGGCTTTCAATTATAGCCAAATCAACCCCAATTTTACAATTAAAAAACCCGACCCACACCCTATTAACCCATATCCAAACCCGGAGCCTAAGGATTTGAGTTTTGGAGAGTTTTAAGTGAGAATTTGAGTGACCAAACAGAATCCGATTTTGATAAATTTTATATGGTTAAACTCAGAAGAGGACGCGGGTTTTGATTTTTCCATTTTTGACTGAATTTGAGCTGTGAGCCTGGGTACATGTTAAATAACTAACAACGTATTTGTGCACATAAATAAGGTAGAGCACCATTTTAATTTTGAAAGTTAGTTCAAAGAATCACGAATGAGATGGAAAATCACTGGGAATTAGCACTAACTAAGGAAAGTATCACAAAAAATAAGAAAGCAATTCAAAAAATCTGTACAAAATTACAAGGAAAATACACAAAATCATAGATTCAGGGAACATATCGCAGGTCTAAGGAGATTAAACAAAAATCAGATATAAATTATCATGTGAACAGTCAATAAAATAAATAGTCAGACCTATTAAACGATAAATAACACGTGTTGAACAGCAGAAAGGACAAGAGCATATAGAACATACATGAAACCTAGAATGTTCACAAGAGACATGCAAACACATCGCAAACAGAATCAAACTTCAATTCGAACCCAGAAGTATTAGGGTTTCTTAACAAAAATGAATCGAGCAAAAGGAAAGACTCAAGCGATGTTTAAACATGCTAAAAATCACAAATTGATTGCTAAAAATCAGAAAGAAATCATTATCATAAAAGGGTTTTGAAACCCTAGTCTGGAAAATGAGGAAATCGTTTGAAATCGGAGAAATCTTTTGAGGAAAATAGGTGAGAACCTTAAAAGACTCATAGATCCATCACAGATCTAAAAAGATCAGAGGATTTAAAGCTAGGGTTTCCAGGAAAGTAGTAGAGATGATAGAATAGGTCAAGAACCCATAGATCCGTAACAAAACAAGGAGAAGTTCTATATTCTATACTTAGTCCTTATTACATGCTACATGCTTTTACTACTCATATTATGGTAAAATCAGTTTTTTTTCTTATTTGATATAACTTGTACCCATTTGAACTATGACTCCCTAATTGAAGAGAGTCAGGGTCTTTAATTGATTTTGATTTGTATTATTTCTATAATTGTGCTTTGTTAGTACTTATCATCTTATTTTCCTACCTGTTCTAAAACTATAAATACTTTACCCTCTCTTTAACATAACACACGAACATAGTTCAGAATACACACACATACACACACACACACACACACACTCAAACTCTCTCTTCTTTCTTTACCACTTGTGCTAACTGCTTTCCTAGCCGGCTGAAAGCCAAGGCTAGATTGTGGAACTCTACTTGCTTTACTTTCTACACTTTACTTCCTTTATGCCTTTCGAGTTTAAATTTGAAATTCAACTCTATGTGTTCTATGCCTATGCATCCATGTTTGTTACTGTACTAGTTATTCAATTTGTTTCTGTGTTTGCTGTTATTAAGCATGTCTAAATTCTTGCCTTATGTGTACTCATCATATCAGACTTTACTTAGTTCTTTGATACTTCTCCAACATGTTCACTTAGTTCCCTTACCACTCCCTTAACTAGTGTAACCATGTAGTTACTTAGCCTTCTAGTACATTCTATTGGCCTAATGGTATGTCAAATTTTGTTCAACAAAACTCTTGTCTTCAACATAATCCTGCTACTTTCTTCCCTATGTTTTAAATGTCTATTACCATGACTGATTTGTGCAATAGATTCATAGTTGTCCTGTATACTTGTTGTATCAACTGTTTCCCTATTTATGTGGTTTTAAACATGTATGCTCCCAATCCCTCCTTTCCCCGTTTTGTGTTTGAACTATGTATGTTGATATGGTTTTGATTTGCTGATTGTCCTGTTTCTTTTCTTTTCAATAAGGCAAACTCTTCTATTTCTTTACAAGAACTTATCATTGTCAAAACTATTTCAAACTCAACTATTTTAAATCTATGCTAAGCACTCTCACATATGCTCATATACCACTAAGCTCTGCCCCTTTTGAGTGAGCCTTGCCTTGGGACCCTTGAGATCCCTCTGAACTTGGACACACAAAAGCTAGTTTTCCACACTGCACTTACTCTGTATTGGTTATGAAAACTGGGTGTGAGCACTACCCGAGATACCTTGAGATCCTTAAAGAACTCTAACACACCCAGATATGAGGGAAAGTTATGAAACAATCTTGGCACTTGAGGTGATATATTACATAACTCAGGGAGGAAGTCCTAATCAGGTGCTGAAAGTCTAGTCCTATTTCAGACTCTCTATAGTGTAATTTAATAATTATTTGTAAACGACTCTGGGGTTGGATAGTGAAAAGAAATTGGTAATATGCATGTTATAGTATAATCCAGGATAGAAATCATGTTCCTAGGTTTACTTTCTCTCTGCACAATAGCAGCCATGTTAAATTACAACATGCAAAGCATGCCATGCATTAGATATTGTGCTATTTAGGATTTATATGTACTATTTTCAGTATCTCATCCATACTTAGAACTCATGTCTATAGGGTAAGTTGCTATTATGTGATTCTGCCCATGTAAACATGTTCTGAAATTTCATTTAGAAATCCTGCCTTAGAGTAAACGTGTTAACATAATTTATGATTCATGCACTCACCATATTGCAACCATGCTCCACACTTAGAAATCCTGCTTTAGGTAATCAATATAAAAAACTATCACTTCTGCCTATTTTGAAACTGTGCATAACTTTATATGTATTTAGAAATACTGTTTGACTTATTATGTATCATGCTGCATTAGACATCATGTTATAGGATCACACTTATCCAATCATACCTATCTAAATACAGAGGTATAAACAAACCTCCTGTTCTAAACAAACTAGTAATTAGTCTCTGGATGTTTGCAACATTTAGAATTGCATGCCATTAGGTATAACAACCTCAAAATATTAACAAATCTGAATAACTGCTACATGTTACTTTATGCCTAGGCAAGCCTTAGGTAACCAACTTTAAAAAAAACCAGAACCATCTTTGTGATTAGTGTTTAACTGTCAACGTGTTAAAACCAGTAGGCAAGCCTGATTCAGACTTCTTTTCTGAGTCATGTAATAAATTTGGTTGTCTTTATCACTTAGATACCATGCTTTAACGATTCTGAGTTCAAATGCGGACCTTATTTTTGTATGAGTCGTGTTGTCTATGTGCATTACTTGTGGAGAAATATCTGAGCTTCTATCTATTTTCTATTTTCCCCCTTAAATGCAGTCCAATGTGTTCTTACTTGTTGCCTCGTATTTTGCCTATAAACCTGAGAGTCTGCCCAGAACCTCCCTTTTTATAGGATAGAAGTCCTAAATTCCTTCGGAACTAATAGGAAGGTACGGGTAACAACATGCAATAGGGGCCAAGACCAATCCTCGCTTTAATTACCTTTACGGGGCAGGAAAGGGTAGATATAGATATGATGACCAGTGCGTTAATGCCATGTGTATCCCCATTTTAAGGAGTGATTATCGGGCATTGTACTCATATGATCCATATACCCCATATGCTTAGATTGTAATTCTTTTCAAAATATTGCTTTTTCTTTAATTGTTTTTCAAACACCAGTGTACTTAACTTAAATCCCCTACTATTTGATCCATACTTGTTTATTTTCTGATTGTACAAATTCACAAAAATAGTTTGGCCAAGAACCACACTAGTAAATCCTGAGGAGTGCCTAACACCTTCCCATTTGGATAATGTCAAGCCCTTACCCTATCTCTGGTTACTAAACGTAGTTATAAATTAACCCTATAGGTGCCCTAACACACCTTAATAGTTAGGTGGCGACTCTCCAAAATCAAACACCTTTCCCAAAAGGAAAGAGTTGTCCCATATCAAAATGTCATAGATCCAATTCCGCGAGGAAAAAAGGGGGCGCAACAATCGATTCTGGTGTAGCCTCAGTATCTTTCACAACCTCTTCTTATTTGTTGGGGTTCTCTTATGCATTCTGTACTGTCACCTTAGTTAATCATGCTGACTCATATATCTCAAAGGGTACTGGCACCAGTGTCTCAATCGGTCTTCTTACACAAGCAATTTCTTGCTCTAAATCTAAGTCTCTACCATTTTAGTGACTCACCACCATCAGCTGATTTGGACCCTGCTCTTTTGGATTAATTTAGGTGTCTGTAGGTAAAGTCCCATGAGGAAGATTATTTAGGGCCATGGAAATATGTCCTAATTGGATCTCAATATTCTTTATCGCTGACTCATGTGAGTCTACTCTGTCAGCTAGTTTTCCCATGGACCCAATCACTTGTTGCATCATTCCCTCAAGTTTAGCAAACCCATCTTCTTGTCTCACTGTCGCGCCCCCTTTTTCTCGCGAAATCGGGTTTATGATATTTTGGTTGGGACAACTCTTTCCTTTTGGAAAGAGGATTTACATTTTTGAAGAGTCGCCCCCTAACGATTTAAGGTGCATTAGGGCACCTATAAGGTTCATTTATAACTACGTTTGGTAACCAGAGTTAGGGTAAGGGTTTAAAATTATCCTAACGGGAAGGTGTTATGCACCCCTTAGGATGCACTAATGTGCTTCCCGGCCAAACAGTTTTGGTGGATTTGTACAATTAGCAAATAAACAAGTATGGCTAATATAGTAGGGGATTTAAGTATAAATACGCAGGAGTTTGAAAAACAATTAATGAAAATCAAGATTTTGAAAAGAATTACAACCTAAGCATATTTGTGAATGTAAGGGGGTGTCCTAGGTTTGTTTATAACATAGATCACATCAATGCAATGCCTGGTAATCACTCCTTGGAAAGGGCTACGCGTGGCATTAGTGCACCGCTCATCATGTTCATATCTAACCTTTCCCACCCGGTGAAGGTAATTAGAGCACGGGTTGGTCTTGACACCTATTCCATGCTGTTACCCGTCCCTTCCTGCCATTCCCGAAGGAATTTAGGACTCATATCCTATAAAAGGTGGTTCTAGGTAGACCCTCAAATTTAAAGGTAAAATACTAAAGCGACACATAATAAACAGATAGGACTTAAATTAAAGGGGAGCATAGAAGACAAATAAAGGCTCAGATATACCTCCACACATAGTACACATAAACAGCATGACTTATACACAATTAAGGTCTATATTCAGATCCTAAGCATGGTAACAGAGTCAGATTTATTACATGACTCAGAGAAGAAGTCCTAATCAGGCCTGCCTACTGATTTTAACATATTGATAGTTAAACACTAATCACAAAGACGGTTTTGGTTTTATTTTAAAGTTGATTACCCAAGGCTTGCCTAGGCATAAAATAATATACAGCAGATACAGTTTAGAAGTTATTTTACCTAAAGCATGTTGTTCTAAATGTTGCAAAGACATATAGGGATTGTGACCAATTTCACTTAAACAGGATAATCAAACATGAGGTTGTTTTATGTCCTTTTCATGCATCAGTAGTTTAACTAGGTGTGACTGAGTGAGTGTGAATGAGATCCTAAAACAGGGTATCTAACATGAACATATGAAAATGCAGAATGATTTCAGGATATGTAGCATTCTTGAAGCATGATTTCTAAATGCCCAAAAAGTTACCACATGATTTCAAGATGTGCAGGAGCAACAGTTTTATGTTAATGCTGTTATTTAGCCTAAAGTAGGATTTCTAAGTGGATAAAATGATGTCAAATGAGATGCTGAAACAGTAAACCTAAGAACATGGTATCTATTGCATGACATGCTTTGAATGTGTTGGTCTTACACATGGATTCTAATGCTCATATAGGAAATGTAAACCTAAGGAATGGTTTTTATCCATTGATGTTGATAACATATATAACTACCTTCCCCTCTTTACTAGCCAACCCCAGTGTTCGTTTACAACATATTATTACAGACCAATAATGAAATAAATTACATAAGTAGAAAAGAAAAATAAGAAGTTATACTATAAAGAGCCTAAAAACAGGCCTATATTTCCAGAACCTCAAATGCCAAGATTGTTTCATAGTCTTTCTCATATTCGGGTGTGTCCGAGTTTCCTAAGGACCTCAAGGGATCCCGAGCAGTGCTCACACCCAGATTTAGTACAGTATGGAAAGGCCAGCTTTTGTGTGTCCAAGTTCAGGGGGAGCTCAATGGTCCTAAGGCAAGGCTCACACAAAAGGGACAGAACTTAGTGGTCTAGGAGTATAGTGAGAGTGCAAAGATTTGAAAAGATTAAGCAGAAAAACAGTTTGAAAAAAAGACTTGTTTGAAATAGTTTTGTAAAACAACATAGGGAGTTATTCTATAGGACAGTTTTGAAAAGAGAGTGAAGTAACAAGCAACTTTCCAGACACAGCACCCAAAACAGGTTCACACATAACCAAGAAACATAGGACCAAGGCAGGTTCAGCAACCACAATTAGGGGTAGTGGGATTTGGGACACATAGGTTACATAAGTAAACACATCATTGCAGGAGCACTTAAGTATAGAATCAGCAATATGCTAAGGGGCTAGAGGACTTCATATTTAACACAAAATCATGTAACTTAAGGATAGCCAACTATTTTGGACAGAGAGGTTCATGCCAGAATTCAGAGAAACATAAGGAAGGGCCACATTAGGGTATACTAGGAGGGGGATAACATTTTATAAGCATGATGAGTCTAAGGGAGGGGAAACATTAAGAAGCATGCTGATGAAGTGATAAAGTAAACATATTACTTGCAAGTTGAACAACAAAACCATAAGGGAAAACATACTAGAAACAGGATGAACTGAAGTAGTAAAAGAAACATATTGTTTTGAAACTTGAATTGAAATAAGAACATACCAGTAAAGAAGATAGTAATACAAAGTGAGGAGCAAGAGAGTAGAGTAATCAGCCCTGACTTGCAGCCGACTGACATAGAACAATAGCAAGTAACCAGAGAAAAGAGAGCAGAAGAATAACTTTTTTTTATGCGTGAGAGAGAGTTTTGAACTAATGTGTTCGTGTGTGTGCTAATGAAAGACAAAGGTATTTATAGTTTGAAAGCAGATAGAAAATAAGGTAAAAATCAGAATTCATCAGTAATTATGGGGCCTCAGAATCAATCAGCATAAAATCAAGATAAGTACTCCCTTTGTCACGACCCTAAACTCTGACCTGGTCGTGATGGCACCTCTCGTGAAGACAAGGCCACCGACACATTCCCATTTTCAATCTTAAGCATAATAAGTATAAAATCGTAAACATGATAAAATCTAAAAAATAAGCAGTTAATAGTATAATTTGCGGAAAAAAAAACCCAACACCGCCCGACATCGGGGCGTCACTAGTCATGAGCATCTACTAAGGTCCGAATACAACAAGAGTCTAAAATGTACTAGATACAGTCTAGTGAAATTGAGAGGGAAAAAAGCAGTGTTGCGATCGTCGGGCAGCTACCTTCTGAGCAACAAACCCGCTACCGGGTTAAGAAATACCTGAATCTACATACAAGGTGCAGGGAGTAAAGTGAGTACTTCCAACTCAGTGAGTAAAAAAAATAAATGAAGATTGAGTAATATAAATCCACGTAAGGCACAACATTAAGCTACAAGAGGCATAACAAATCAGTAATTATCGTTAAACAGTGAAATCTCGTAAACATCTTCCAAACAGTTTAACAATATTCAAGAAAACAACAGAAGAGTAAACATAGAATAACTGCCCCTCGGGCACAGTAACAGTAGAATTAGCCCCTCGGGCAAATGTCACAGAACAATACCAGCCCCTCGGGCTATATCTCATATCACAATAGGTACCCGCACTCACTGGGGTGTACAGACTCCGGGAAGGGCCCCTTACGGCCCAAGCGCAATATCAAGCCATCTCGCGGCATCATAAACAGGATCTCAGCGTCATATCAATATATCAAGCTACATCGTGACGTACAATCTCAGGCCACCGGCCTCATTATCATAATCAATGTATCACTGTTGCGGCGTGCAGCCTGACCCAAATGTATCCTCATAAAACAGGCCCTCAGCCTTACTCAATCTAAATCTCATAAGCCCCTCGGGCAACAGTAAAATATGAAGCTCAACTCAAATACCTTTCAAAATATAATTTAATGTGTTTAAAATAGAATAATACAGCTGAGTTTTTAAAATAGAAAAATATAGCATCACTGAGCACCAATATAAAATCAATCAGTGAGAAAAAGATCATTTAAAAATTACCTAAGGGTTCAAACAGCTGGCACGAAGCCCTCATATTGCTTTTAGCCTAAAAAATAATAATATTAAGCAATTGGCTATTAAATACGTAGTAAAATAATTATTCGGGATGGACTAAGTCACAATCCCTAGCGGTGCTCTACCCCACGCTCATCATCTAGCGTGTAAGTCACCTCAACATAGCCTTACGCTTTGAAATCCACGGTTTTATACCCTCAGGACAGCATTTAAAATCATTACTCACCTCAATCCAACCTGAAATCTAGCTTGCAATGCCTTTTCCCTTCGAAATGACTTTCGAGTGCTCCAAATCTACCAAGTTCAGATTTTTATCATTATATTATGCTAAACATATGAATTCCAATTGAAAAATATCGATTTTAAGCACAAAACCCGAAATCAGTCAAAACCCGACCCCTGGGCCCGCTTCCCAAAACTGAACACACTTTATACCAAAATATTGTTCATCATTTTACGAGTCCGTACATATAAAAACTCAAAAATCGGAGTTCGTTTGACACCTCAAATCATCCCTGAAAGGTCTCATAATCTCAAGCCCAAATTCCACCTTTTTCTACTAATTTTCATGAATTTACATTGATATTTTCATTCCTTAATCACAAATAATCAAGTTTTAGGGTCCAAAATCCTTACCTCAATGAAGAACAATGATTTCCTCTCTTCAAAATCGCCTCCAAGCTCTTTTCTCGTTCAAAAATAGTGTAAAAAGGGTTCAAAGTTGCGGAACAGGTCTTTAAAATATTCTACCCGGGTATATACTCTTCGAGATCGCGGAAAATGATTTGCGACCGCAAAGCACAACTTCCACTGCCCAAAATTTTCCCTTCGCGATCGCAGACAATGCTTCGCGATCACGAAGAACAAGTTCCCAGCTCTTCCGGACAGCCTCCAGTGTAATGGTCATAAGTTTTTGCACACAACTCCAAATGACAAATGGTTTGATGTTATGAAAATTAGACACCAACGGCTATAATTTTATACATTTCTCATTTCCTAACTCTTTATATATTGTGAGATATAAGCTTTCAAAGTCAGCCCTGTGCATTAGAGATTTCTAAACCCTTCCCATACAGTTATAGTGTAACCACCATAAATTTTTGTATACAAATTAAAATTCTAATTAATTTACATTTCTGAAAACTAGACACAAAGTTCTATAACTTTTATTTTTGGATCATCTCCAAATTCCATATAGATTGTGAGATATAAGCTTCCAAAGTTGGATCACTGTAGCAAAATATTTACTCTAAGCGATCGCGTAGCTTCAGCCACGATTGCGAAGCACTGACATTTTTTTTCGCATTTTACTCATCGAGATTGTATCCAATTCCCCGCGATCGCGTAGAACACTATTGTAACCAAAAACCAACAACAAAAAATGACTTAGAAATGGTCCGGAACTACCCCGAAACTCATCCGAGGCCCCCGGGACCTCGACCAAACATGCCAACCAATCTTAAAACATCATTCAAACTTGTTCCAGCCTTCGGAACACTCAAAACAACATCAAAACATCGAATCACCCTCAGATTCAAGCCTAAGAATTTCCAAAACTTCCAAATTTCGAATTCGATCAAAAAGTCTATCAAACCTCATCCGAATGACCTAAAATTTTGCACACATGTCACAAGTGACATAATGGACCTACTCAAATTTCTAGAATTCCATTCCGACCCCTATATCAAAATCTCACCTATCAACTGGAAAACTCCAAAATTCCAATATTCCCAATTCAAGCCTAAATCTACCCCAGACCTCCAAAACACATTTCGATCACGCTCCAAAGTCCCAAATCACCTAACGGAGCTAACCAAATCATAAAAATTCCAATCCGAGATCGTATGCTAACAAGTCAAAACTTGGTCAAACCTTTCAAATTTTTAAGCTTCAAACTGAGAACTGTTCTTCCAAATTCATTCCACTCATCCTGAAAACCAAAACTGACGATTTAAGTAATTTGTAATACATCACATGAGGCTAGTCATGCCCTAGAACTGGCGAACAAAGTTCAAAAGCTCAAAACGACTAGTCGGGTTGTTATATCCTCCCCACTTAAACATATGTTCGTCCTCGACCGTGCCTAGAGTTGTTCTAAAAACCATCAAATTGCTGTGCAACCTTACCGTGCACATAACCGAGGGTGATCCCATGTCACCCTATCTCATATAGGTCCTATAACACAATGTAACTAAAATTTCGCAATCCAACCTAGCCCATAAACCTTAGAACCAGATTTCCACTTCTCAAAATCATCTACAAGATTAGAATCTCGCATTTATACTCTGAATAAGCCCGAACAAGCTGCAACAAGCCATACCTCCAAACTCGGATGCAATTACATGATATACCACATAGCTAAAACTCTTAGAGCGATAACTTCTGATCACAGCTGTTGCTCAGAACAACCAAATATCGATCACAAACCTCTTATCAAATAAAGCCTCATTATAACACTTTTGTGTACTGCCAATGATTAATAAAACATACAGAAAGTCATAACCATTCCTCAGATCAACCAATCATGGAGCTCCCTCGCCATTGGCAAGGACCATAGCAAATTTCTTAGCCGAACATCGATATTATCCTTCCAACATACTGAAATCAAATCTAGTGATATGACACATCAATACAATCTAAAGTTGCAACTCGTGCAACCCGTGCACCAATAAGTAACAACACGAACATACTCAAATCGTGAAATGACTCAAACGAGAGAGCTATGACGCAAGCTCACCAGTACCACCATACACAATGCTGAGGACCCATCACACATCATAGAAACAGAACACACGAATCTAACTCGAAGGGTCATACCCCCCACATAGCTTCGCTGTAATGCGCGACCCTATCAAACACTGGTCCACATGAAACACCTCAAGTAATTATGCTCAAAATCGACAACCGCGTGCAATTTGATGTCTAGAACCAAAGCAAATCATCATAACCACGGTGAAGCAATTGACATAACATTACATAGACCCGAAAGGACATAAGATGCGCCATTCACCGAGCAACACCCAATACTCTTCCCGCTCCATTCCATTGAGAGACCACAATAAATCGCACCACCTGTGCTTATATCCAATAAATCCCAATGCTTCGCGACATAGAAAGGTAACTCATAGATCACCCCAAAACACTAATACCTCAATAACAACCGAATCAATATATCTCTCAACAATACAACTCGGAGTCAACCAATCCGACTCATGTTAGAATACACACCCCCATTGACCTGCTAATAAACCCCTTATCAAGGAAACCCTAAAACTGCTCCCTCAACTCCTTTAACTCCGCCGATGCCATACGATATGGTGCCCGACATCAATTCAATACCAAAATCACCAACCTTGCCCGGCCACAAGAACACATCCAAAAAGTCCCTCGCCATCGAAACTGAATCAATGGTAGGAGTCTCTACACTGACATCCATCACGAAGGCCCAAATAAGAAAGACAATCCTTCCAGTCATCTACTGGGTCTTCAAAATATAAAACCACCCTACTAAGGAGATAATCCGTCGAACCTTGTTACTGAATCCGTGCCATTCCCAGCATAGCTAACATTGGCGCCTTGGTGCAATAGTCCAAAATAACATAACACAAAGACAACCAGTCTATACCTAATATTACATCCAAAATCTAACATACCAAGCAGGAAAGATTCACTCGGGGTCTCCAAACCCCGATAGTCACTAAACAGTGCCAATACCCACGACCCACAACCACAACATAGCCTGAATATGAGAACTCCCAATCTCTAACTCTGTACAGCACACGAATCACCATATCCGATCCCGATTCCACAATCCGAGTATACAACACACCTCTAATACCCAATCATTCCCACAAGAGATACTCTTATGACTCTTCCATACCACCAAGCAAACCCGAATGTCAGTAGTCGATCCAATAAGAAAGTGATGCAATACTAATAAACTACCATCAACTTAATCACATAGCCTTTTTCTAAAACATATACCCTTATCAAATCACCCCAATTAGCAATACCATTTCCTTAATCATCTGAAGATCATTCCCATAATCATCTAAAACTCATTTCTCTAATTATTTGAAACTGCCTGGTACTGCGTAAGAATTTTATGACCTTCCATTCAGAAATGAACTGTAACCTTACACACGCAAATCTCAATCCTCCACAACATACCACATATACCATACCATCTTAGGATAACATGATAACTTCATCTCCCTTCCGAGCCATAAACATCTACGTACTCAACTAGTCAAGAACTTTCCATTGATCCCACCTAGAAGAAAAATCACTACAAATCCTATGCTTCTCACGCTTGCCAAAAATATACACCTCTAACCGTGGTAGAAACCATCAAAAACTCCCCGTATTCCACTAGCACAAAATTAAACCGTCGGGACTGAATCGTTCTGAATCAACCAGGCTATGCAGACCATTAAGACCCAAGAGCATTGTCGTGAAATACCTATATAAACTCATTACCTCATAAGCATCTAAAGAACTAATCATATCCTTACCATACCGACTCGGCCTACTACCAAGCTATCCCATCTATCTAAGTTCCTTCTGATTTACCTTCAACTTGATACTCCTTCTTGCTATAACACCACAGTTCCTCAACCCAGACTCGCCATACGAGACCCAAGCATCAAACCACACCATCCAAGGCTTATAAGTCGGTGGATACTCTCTTAAATATTCCCAAAAACACCATGTTCAAAATACTTACCCCGAAGAAACTTCTTGCGAATATGGAACCATTACCTTCCTAATACCGAAATAAAAATCCCCTACTTGATATAGAAATATCATAAGTCATGACACCCTCCAATGCAAACCTCAGTTTCTAGCCAAATTATACACCTAAAAATCTCCAACTATTACATAAAAAACTTGAATGTATTAGAACCATTCTCTAGAGTCATCCACTCTACTCAAGCTTTAATTAGCCTGATCAAATAAACCCAATAACCCGTGCCTCATTAGCACTCAGACACCGCAGAATGTAACCTCATCCCAATACAACCAAGCATCAACCTGCTCTATGCATTGAGCATTCCTTACCAACAATAGCTCAAGTCATTCCCCAATTCTCATACACCTATAAAGCATAACATAACCTTTATTGAAATTTCCTTTACTCGAGCCATAACTGATTCAAAAATATGCCTAGAACTGGAACCATCATAGCATATAATCGTGCAATAAACTATTCAATAGCAGACTCTCCCACTTGGATCGAATACATAGATCAAAATGCATCATAAGTCATAATGAATATACACTATTAATGTCATACTTCCGTAGTGAGGTTAAACTCAATCCTTCATAAGCTCGTGAAACACAGACCATTTGGTACTTTAAATCTTCTGCAAATCTCACATTCACCCTTGTAATAGTTAAACCCACTATCTTAAGTGACCCAAATTTAAATTGCAACACATATATTTCACTTGTAAGTGAGATCTTGTAATAGACAACATATGGATCACACAACTTTAGAATACTCCGCAGGAGATAACCCACCTGCTTCGCCTCAGACTAACATTTATGTATGCCTTCCACCATCACAAACATTACGCAGTCACTTAACCTTCTTGAGTCTGAATTCCTACCGCAACATGAAATTTACTTTACTCCGAATTAGGAACATGAAAAGATTCTTCACACACCCATAACTCGGGGCTATACATCTAATCACAATGGAAATCAAACACCTAATAGTTCATCTATCCTCTAGCAGTCCCTTCTTCTATGATCACATCTCCCAGTCACACATACTCATCGCATAACTATCAAACCATCACTTGTACTAATAGGGGCACTACTGAGTATATAAGTTCAAAAACACGGCTCATATAATCAACACCTTGGTGCACAAGCTATAGCTAAAAATCTGGCCTCAAGTCCTCCAGACCGTCCCAACGTCAAACATACAGAGATCACATCTCGCCCCTTGATTAGGGAATCACAAGCCATCAATTCACATCCGATACTAAGCGCTTGTTCGCGCATACAAATGTGTGGAACAAATTTGAAGAGTTATATTTCAAGATGAATCAAGGATGCATGATAAAAGTTCAATAATGTGAAGTTTTTCCTAAACTTTCTGAAGCCTTTCGAGGATAAATACAGACGTCTCTGTACCGATCCACGAGACTCTACTAAACCTGCTCATGACTCGTGAGACCTATGTAACCTAGGCTCTGATACTAATTTGTCATGACCCTAAACCCAGACCTGGTCGTGATAGCGCCTCTCGTGAAGACAAAGCCAGCCAACATATTCCCATTTCCAATCTTAAGCAGAGTATTAAGTCATAAACATGATAAAATCTCAAAAATAAGCAGTTAACTGTATAATTTGCGACAAACTCAAAACAGCCCGACATCAGGGTGTCACTAGCCATGAGCATCTACTAAGGTCTGAATATAACAAGAGTCTAAAAGGTACTAGATACAGTCTAGTGAAATCGAGAGGGAGAAAAGCAATTATGCGAACATCGGGCCGCTACCTTGCTAAACTCCAATGACTCTCCTCTGAGCAACTAACCCATTATCGGGTTCAGAAGTACCTGAATCTGCAAACACGGTGCAGGGAATAAAGTGAGTTCTTCCAACTAAGTGAGTAATAAAAATAAATAAAGACTAAGTAATATAAATCCACGTCAGGCACAACATTAAGCTACAAGAGGCATATCAAATCAGTAATTATAATTAAATAGTGAAATCTTGTAAACATTTTCCAAACAGTTAAACAATATGCAGGAAAACAACAAAAGAGTAAACATATAATAACTGCCCCCGGTCACAATAACAGAAAATTAGCCCCTCGGGCAAATGTCACAGAACAATACTAGCTCCTCGGGCTATATTTCATATCACAATGGGTACCCGCGCTCACTGGGGGTGTACAGACTCCAAGAGGGGCCCCTTACGGCCTAAGTGCAATATCAAGTCATCTCGTGGCATCATAAATAGGCTCTCGGCCTCATATCAATATCTCGAGCCACCTCGTGGCATACAATCTCAAGCCTTCGGTCTTATTATCATAATCAATGTATCACTACTGCGGCATGTATCCCGACCCAAATGTATCCTCACAACACGGGCCCTTGTCCTTACTCAGTTAGAAACTCATAATCCCCTCGGGCCACAGTAAAATATGAAGCTCAGCTCAAATACCTTTGAAAATATCATTTGATATGTTTATAATAGAATAATATAGTTGAGTTTTTAAAATAGTAAATTATAGTATGACTGATCACCAGTATGAAATCAATCAGTGAGGAAAATATCATTTAAAAATTTCCTAAGGGTTAAAACAGCTAGCACGAAGCCCACATATGGCTTTTAGCCCGAAATATAATAATATCAAACAATTAGCTATTAAATATGCAGTAAAATAATCATTCGGGATGGACTAAGTCACAATCCCCAGCGGTGCTCTACCCCAGGCTCGTCATCTAGAATGTAAGTCACCTCAACATAGTCGTACGCTGTGAAATCTGGGGTTTCATAACCTCATGACATCATTAAAAATCATTAGTCACCTCAATCCGGCCCGAAATCTAGCTTGCAATGCCTTTGCCCTTCGGAACGACTTCCTAGTGATCCAAATCTACCAAGTTCAGATTTTTATCATTACATTATGCTAAACGTATGAATTCCAATTGAAAAATATCCATTTTAAGCACAAAACTCGAAATCAATCAAAACCCGACCCCCGGGCCTGCATCCCAGAACTGGACAAACTTTATACCAAAATATTCTTCATCATCTCACGAATCCGTACATATAAAGAACTCGAAAATTGGATTTTGTTTGGCCCCTCAAATCATCCCAGAAAGATCTCATAATCTCAAGCTCTAACTCCACCTTATTCTACTGATTTTCATGAATTTACACTGATATTTTCGTTCCTTAATCACAAATAATCATGTGTAAAAAGGGTTCAAAGTCGCGAAACAGGTCTTTAAAATATTCTGCCCAGGTATATACTCTTCTCGGTAGCAGTAAATGCTTTGCGATCGCGAAGCACAACTTTTCTCAACCCAAAATTTGCCCTTCGCGATCGTGGACAATGCTTCGTGATCGCAAAGAACAAGTTCCCAGCTCTTCCCAACTGCCTCCAGTGTAGTGGTAATAACTTTTTGCACAGAACTCCAAATGACAAATGGTTTGATGTTCTGAAAACTAGACACCAAGGGCCATAATTTTAACACAACTCCATATGACAAATGGTTTGATGTTCAGAAAGCTAGACACCAAGGGCTATAATTTTATGTATTGATCATTCCCTGACTCTTTATATATTGCGAGATATAAGCTTCCAAAGTCATCCCTGTGCATTAGAGATTTCTAAATGCTTCCCGGACAGCCTATAGTTTAAACACCACTAGACAGAAAGGGCTACCACTTTCATTTTTGGATCATCTCCAAATTCCTTATATATTGTGAGATATAAGCTTCCAAAGTTTGATCAGTGCAACAAAATATTTACTCTATGCGATTGCGAAGGTTCATCCATGATCGCGAAACACTAACATTTTTTTGCATTTTACTCATCGAGATCGCGTCGGATTCCCCGCGAGCATGTAGAACACTGCTGTAGCCAAAAACCAGCAGCTAAAAATAGCTTAGAAATGGTTCGGAACTACCCCGAAACTCACCCGAGGCCCCTGGGACCTCAACCAAACATGCAAACCAATCCTAAAATATCACTCAAACTTGTTCTAGCCTTCGGAACACTCAAAACAAAATCAAAACATGGAATCACCCTCGGATTCAAGCCTAAGAATTTTCAAAACTTCCGAATTTCAAATTCGATCAAAATGTCTATCAAACCTCGTCCAAATAACCTAAAATTTTGCACACATGTCACAAATGACACAACGGACCTACTCCAATTTCCGGAATTCCATTCCGACCCCTATATCAAAATCTCACCTATCAACCGGAAAATGCTAAAATTTTAATTTTGCCAATTCAAGCCTAGATCTACTCCGGACCTCCAAAACACATTCCGATCACGCTCCTAAGTCCCAAATCACCTAACGGAGCTAACCAAATCCTAAAAATTTCAATTTGAGATCATATGCTAACAAGTCAAAACTTGGTCAAACTTTTCAACTTTTTAAGCTTCAAACTGAGAACTATTCTTTCAAATTCATTCCACTCATCCTGAAAACCAAAATCGATGATTTAAATAAGTCATAATATATCACACGGAGCTAGTCATGCCCAAGAACTGGAGAGCAAAGTGAAAAAGCTCAAAATGACTGGTCGGGTCGTTACACCCATCAATTAAGGAGTTAACTTCAAATTGTAATAAACATGTGACAAATAAGGAAGGAAGTCGTATAAGGCTGAATGAGAAAATATTTTCAGCATAGTACAAGTATACAACATGTAATAGAGGCTAGGTTCAGCATATGACATCAAGAAAAACACTTAAAAAATTAATTAATAGCATGATTGACCGTAGAATAAGGTTAGAAAATATTTTACAAGGCTAAAAATAATTAGAGGGTATCGTGTGAAAGCAGTAAAGGATCAATCACAAAGACTCAAGGATTCCAAAGTATAAAATAGCACTGATTTAGTACAACCTTATGAGAACAAGCACATAGTAAGAAAAGATCAGAACTCTAAGAAGCCGAGTAGGGCAAAATTCATATACAAATTAGGGATTCATGTAGAGCACCATCTGAATTGATAGAATAAACATGATACAGGTAAGAGAAGTGAAGAATCAGAAACATCGATGAACAAACTTGGGTAAAATCACATAATAGGCAGGAATAATCATAATCAGGAACTTCAACAAGCAAACATAGGGCAAAAATCATAGAACCACAAAAATATACAAATAAGTTGAACATATTATCAAAACAAACTCAAAATCGCATGCCAGACCCAATAAGCTTAGGGTTTTAACATAATAACTCGGATAAAATTATAAAAATCAAAATAAATGCTTAAATATAGTAGAAATCATAGAATAATACTGAAAAATCAGAGGAGAAGTCATTTAAAAGGGGGGTTAAAAACACTAGTTTTAAGACAAAGAGTCATTTTAGAAGAAATCAGAGAAATCCTTAAGAAAATAGTAAATATAACTCGAATAGACTCAGATCTTGTTACAGATCCTAGAAATCAAGAGTCAAAATCAAGGTTTCAGAGAGAGAACCCAGAGATGGAAAGATTCCGGCCTAGAAACCACATGTTCTAACTGGAGATGGTAGAATATTACTCGGATGGCCATGGACGGCCTGAGAATGACATAGAGACCATAGGAGGTGAGTGAACCTCCTTTTGGTTCCTTTGAGGACCTCAGAGCAGCAAAAAAATGGCATAGGAATAGAGCCACAGGGCTAGGGATGGTGGTGAGACCACTATGGTTACCGGCGAACCATAACCCGTGAGAAGAGCCATGGTTTAGCAGAGAGGATTTTGAAAGAGATGAGAGATATAACAGCGGAAAGAATGAGAGCAAATAGGAGGATGGGAATGAGGGTTTGGAGGGGTACTCTTTTAGGTTAATTATGGAAGGGATTAACTGGACCGTTGATCAAAAATGATCAACGGCCAGGATTTGGGCGAAATTGGGTCGGGTAGGATTTAGGTTTGGGCCTGGGTCTTTAGGCTAGTGTAATTAGGTTTGGGGCTGGTTTAATTTAGGCTAGAATTGAAATGCAATAGGCTATTAGTTAAATACCCAATTAAATTAAATAAAATTTTTTTATAAAAATAGCTGATAATTGTACAAAATGAATTTCATGCATAGAAAATAGTTAAAAATGATTACTTAGAATTTAAAAAGTACAAATGCTTAATTTCCGGTCAAAATAGTATACAATCATATGATTGGGTTATAATTACAAAGTTACCGCAATTATAGCCAAAAGATGCTAATTTGGCTAATTTTGAAATAATTTGGTTTAAATAGGACCATAAATAATAATTAAATCAAGAGATGCTTTTGAAATCATTTGTAATGCCATTTTGTAATTATTTATTGGGAATAAAATGCTAGATAATTAATAAAAATATAGGAAAAATATAGAAAAATACCAATTTCTATTAATGCATGATTTTGAAGGTATATATATAATTTTAAAAATATTTTGGAAAAAAATTCGGTATCAACAACTGCGCGTCTTTACCTGAGAAGGATGAAAGAGTTGTTGGGTAAAGATATGATGGCTAATTTTGACTGAGCGTAATGATTTGAAGAGTTTTGGCCGCACCCTGGCTTCTGAGCTGCCTACGTATCCCTGGTTTTTTAGGAATCAGGCTGTATGTAGTTCAGGACTCTTAGGCAAAGTATATCGATGAAGTTTCACAAGAACGGACTCAACATGTAGGGTTGAATAAATAAGCAACTTACGGGAATGGTCAGGAGAACTGGAGTGGGACCGCTCCTGCTAGGATGACCGTTGCTCGCCAAATTACCTACAAATAAATGATACAAGCATATATTGCATAATTTAAACATGATGTAAATTCTAGTCGGACCATGAATATTGTCTTTGAACGGTTAGGAATGACGTCCTAAGACATGATGTCCTGGGCCAGGGGTTTTTTGGTACATGATTCGCAGGCCATGAAATGATGAGGATGTTTCCTCCGAGCCATGACGCCTTTGAATAATGATATGCAAAAGATTGAAAGAGATGCTCAGGCCATGACATGGTGTTCTTGGGCCATGGGCCTCCGAACGATGAAGCCTTTGGACGAGTTGGCGATATTTCAGCCCATGAAGGATGCATTAGTATGATGCAGACAAGACAGTGCTTAGTCTTGCAAATTGAAGGGCGGAGCTTAGCCCGTAAGAACATTGATATAAATATTGCTTGAGATAGCGCTTAGTTTTAAAGAAAGTTGAAGGCAGAGCTTAGCCTCGAAAGGCAGAATGGCAGCCTTATGCAAATTGGAAGGCATAATGGTAGCTTTATGCAATGCAAATGCAGATGGAGATAGCGTTTAGTCTCAGAAGGCAGAATAGTAGCCTTATCCAAATATGCGAATGCAGATAGAGGTAGAGCTTAACTTCGGAAGGTAGAATAGTAGCCTTATGCAATGCAAATGCAGATCGAGACAGTGTTTAGTCTCGAAAGGCAGAATGGTAGCCTTGTCCAAATTGAAAGGCGGAATAGTAGCCTTATGCAATGCAAATGCAAGTGGAGACATCGTTTAGTCTCGGAAGGTATAATGGTAGCCTTATGCAAGAAATAAAATAGGACATTATTTCTTAGCTGATAGCAGATTGCGGCATTATGATTACTAGGATTGTTGTCACTACAGAGCATTACTGGTGTGTGCTGATAGCAAATGTTGGCAAGTTCAACGGTTCTGAGAACCGTATTCTTGAACGATGTTTGTCTCATGGGCGTACAGTATGTTTAATGATTTCGCAATCCTAGTGCCTGCATCCAAAGAAAAATCGTGAATTTGTAAGGGGAGGAGGTTAGTTTGTATCCCCGCTAACTTTTCTTGACTCGTTCGGCTTTGATCTGGTGATATCGTCTGTATCATTGGGCTAGTATTGCTAAACAAAGTAGTTTCAATAATAAACATGCATGATTTTGTAAAAGTATGACATAAATTAAAAATAGCTTTTAGCTGAACCGACGACTATGACATAGTTCAGGACATTATAACATTTCCTGCTACGGAATTTTGATGGTCCTCCTTAAAATTCTACCCCGATTTGATGGGTTGACATTTTTGACTACTACTAGTGCGGCAATTGGTAGAAATTACTTCGAAATTTTAAGGGTCATCCTCAAAATTCCGTCCTAGTTTCCGATTGTGGGGAAAATAAAATTTTATTGTATTGTGATTGAACCCATAGGGCTGCCTACATATCCCCTCTTAAACAGGAATCAGGTCAGGTGTAGTTCAATTTACATCATATAAGGAAAGCATAAAGATTACACATAGCAATGCTTGATTGCATCTGAATTGATCGGCTTTGGCCAGACTTCCCCATCCATTTCTGCAAGTATGAGGGCTCCTCCTGTCAAAGCCCGATGAACCATGTATAGACCCTGCCAGTTGGGAGAGAACATCCCTTTGGATTCATCTTAATGCGGAAAATTTTTCTTTAATAGTGTGAACTGTCTTGGCTTGAATCTTTTGTTGAAGGCTATAGACATTCTGTTCTGGTAGAGTAGACCATGGCAGACTGCATTTATTCTCTTTCCATCTATAAGGGTTAGTTGCTCATAACGACTTTTTACCCACTCTGCGTCGTCGAGCTCAGCTTCTTGTATGATGCTTAGGAAAGGAATTTCTACCTCAGTAGGAATGACAACCTATGTACCGTAAACCAGTATATAGGGGGTTGCCCCGGTTGACGTGCGGACTGTGGTGCGATACTGTAGTAGAGAAAATGATAAATTCTCGTGGCACTATCTCTAATTCTTTATCATTTTCCTCAATATCTTCTTGATATTTGTGTTGGCGGCTTCTATAGATCCATTTATCTGAGGCTTGTAGGCTGTGGAAGTCTTGTGTTCGACCTTGAAAGTTTGTACATAGCTTTCATGAAGTCACTGTTGAGTTTGGAGCCATTATCAGTAGTGATTGACTCTGGAATTCCGAATCGACAAACAATGTGGTCGCAAACAAGGTCTACCACGACTTTCTTAGTCACTGCTTTGTAAGATACTGCTTCGACCTATTTGGTGAAATAGTCTATGGCTACTAGGATAAACCTGTGTTCGTTGGAAGCAACATGCTCGATTGGTCCAATAACATCCATTCCCCAAGCAGTGAACAACCATGGTGAGCTTGTTGTGTTAAGCTCACTTGGAGGTACCTTTATCATGTCTGCATGTATTTGACAGCGATGGTATTTTCGGACATATAGGATGCAGTCCGTTTCCATAGTCATCCAAAAGAAACTAGCCCGGACTATCTTCTTTGCTAAGGCAAAACCGTTCATATGTGGACCGCAGGTCCCGACATGAATTTCCTCTAGTAGCTTGGATGCTTCCTTTGTGTCGACATATCTTAATAATCCTAAATCGGGGGTCCTCCTATACAGGATTCCTCTGTTGTGAAAGAAGTTGTTGGACAATTTCCAAAGTGTGCATTTCTGAGTAGGATTCGCAAGCTCCGGGTACTCTGCTTTAGCCAATTATTCCTTGATATCATGAAACCAAGGCTTTATGTCTGCTTCTTCTTCAACATGGGCATAGTAAGCTCGCTGATTATGGATTTTCACCAGAATGGGATCGATGAAATTCTTATCAGGATGTTGTATCATAGATGATAGGGTAGCCAATGTATCAGCGAAGTCATTCTGGATTCTGGGAACATACTAGAATTTCGTCTTCGTGAACCTCTTTCTCAATTCCTGTATGTGATGTAGATATAGGAGTATCTTGGAGTTCTTGGTTGCCCATTCTCCTCATACCTGATGTATAAGTAAGTCAGAATCTCCAATCACTAGCAGCTCCTGAATGTTCATGTCAATGGCCATTTTGAGTCCTAAGATGCAAGCTTCATACCCGTCCATATTGTTGGTGCACGGGAACCTGAGTTTGGCAGACACCGGATAATGCTGACCGGTTTTTGATATTAGGACTGCTCCTATGCCAACTCTTTTAAAGTTTGCTGCTCCATCGAAGAACATTCTCCAACCACCATAGGATTCCGCAATGTCTTCTCGTAGGAATGATACCTCTTCATCAGGAAAATATATTTTCAGGGGTTCGTATCCTCCATCCACGTGGTTTTTAGCAAGGTGGTCTACCAGTTCTTTTCCCTTGACCGCTTTTTGAGTTACGTAAACAATGTCGAACTCACTCAACAGGATTTGCCACTTGGCTAGCTTGCCAGTGGGCATGGGCTTTTGAAAGATACACTTCAAGAGATCCATTCTCGATATGAGATATGTAGTATTGGCGTAGAAGTAATGTCTCAGCTTATGAGCTACCCAAGTTAAAGCATAACAGGTGCGTTCCAATAGAGAATAACGGGCCTCGTACGGGGTGAACTTCTTGTTGAGATAATAAATGGCGTGCTCCTTCCTCTCTATTTCATTGTGCTACCCTAGAACGCATCTAAAAGCTCCATCTAACATACAAGGTAGAGTAATAAGAGTCTACCTGGCTTGGGCGGGGACTAAGATTAGTGGTTTTGATCGGTACTCCTTGATTTTGTCGAAGGCCTTCTGGCAGTCATCGGTACATTTGGTGGCGGCGTCTTTCTTTAACATCTTAAAGATTGGCTCATAGATAACTGTAGACTGTGCTATGAATCGGCTGATGTAGTTAAGCCTTCCCAAGAAACTCATCACATCTTTCTTGTTCCTTGGCGGTGGTAGTTCTTGAATGTCTTTCACTTTCAATGGATCCAGTTCTATTCCTCAGTGGCTCACAATAAACCCAAGCAATTTCCCAACAGGAACCCCAAATGCATACTACGCGAGATTTAGTTTCAGGTTGTATCTCCGCAGTCTATTAAAGAACTTTCTCAGATCTTCTATGTGATCAATGCCCTTCTTGGATTTGATAATAACATCATCCACATATATCTCTATCTCGTTGTGTATCATATCATGGAAGATGGTAGTCATAGCCCTCATGTAGGTGGCCCCTACATTCTTCAGGCCAAATGGTATCATCTTGTAACAGTACACTCCCCACGGCGTAATGAAAGTCGTTTTCTCAATGTCTTCCTCATCCATCTAGATCTGATGATAACTAGCCAAGCAATCTATGAATGACTGTAGCTCATGCTTGGCGCAATTGTCAATCAGAATGTGTACATTTGGCAAAGGGAAGTCGTCTTTCGGACTGGACCGATTGATATCCTGGTAGTCGACACAAACTCTGACCTTCCCATCCTTCTTTGGCATTGGCACAATGTTGGCTAACCATGTCGGGTATTCTGCTACCCTGAGATCCTTATCGTTAATATGTTTGGTGACTTCTTCCTTGATTTTCAAACTCATATCAGGCTTGAACTTTCTGAGATTTTGTTTTATTGGTGGACACATTGGATTGGTTGTCAGTTTGTGAGCCACAATAGACGTACTCAGACCAGTCATGTCATCATACGGACAGGCGAATACGTCCTCATACTCTTTTAAAAATTCTATGTATTCTTTCTTCTCTGATGGTAATAGGTGAATACTGACTCGCATTTCCTTGATGTTTTCTGCGTCTCCCAGGTTGACAATTTCGGTCTCGTCCAGGTTGGACATAGGTCTATTCTCAAAATTCTTAACTTCTTTGACAATCTCGTCACGTATGCCATCTTTCTCTGAATCTATGTTTGTTTGTTACGTTGTCTCATTGCATGTCGCGGTCATTTGTTCATCAAGTCAAGTAATAGAATGTTGTATTGGTAAAGCACGAAGAGAAAATGATAGCAATAAATATTAATTCATAAGAAAATTCAAAAATGCTTTTAATAAATTGAATAATTGTTTTGAACATCAAAGATCTTATTGTGGGAATTGAAAAATGCAAAAAGAAAATCATTTAGTAAATAAAATAGTGAATAATGCTTGTTTTAGCCTTGCTACCTTGAGGCTCATCGGGCTTTGGTTGTCCTGATGGTCCAATTCTTAAGATGTTCCCCTCTGCTCACAGCCTGTATGGAACGGCCTTCCTCCTCCTCCTCCTCCTCGAGAATAATGCAACAGTCATATCACTATCCTCTAGAAACAAGTTCTTCACTATTGCAAGTGCTTCTTCTTCATCTGACCCATAAATAATGTCTTCATGTTAGAAGGTCTGGTCCAAATGCGGTATTGGCTGCTCTAGTGGGTAGTAAGGATTGTGCCATGGTGGCGACCAACTATTGAATTCTTCCCAGGTGCATTCATATCACAAACCGAAAGTGGTGCCATATTTCTTGAGTCTGATGGATTTAGAGATTCCTTGGAGGTTCTTGCCGAGCCCTTTTCCAGGCTCATATCCACTCTAACTCAGTATACTCTCAATTTTGCTATCCCACCATTTGTCTTTGTCGATAGCAATGACCCGCTCAATGTGGTGGTAAGTTTCTCCACCCAGCTTCCTTCTTCCCTCAATCGCCAGAATGGTCTAGTGACTGTAGATAGGGTTGCTACCGTCGCCGTGAATGATCACTTCCTGGTGATTAGGGATGGCAATGGGGCGGGGCGGGTGCAGGGCGGGGCGGTTTTAAACACATGTGCGGCGGTGTGGGTTTAAACACATGCGGGTGCGGTGCGGGTACGGTGCGGGTGCGGGGTGGGTTGAAATAAAAAAAAGTGTGTGGGTTCGGTGCGGGTGCGGGTTTAAAAAATTCATTAAAGAAGGAAACTCAATTTTCTACCATAATGAAGATGAAACCCATACCGATGGAAATTGGGTCTAAGCTAAGTAAACTTCTAACATAATAAATTCGGTATTTCCAAATCAGTAGTAAAATAAAGCGAATAAATA
>MU781132.1:67969-82942 GCA_026770625.1 Nicotiana glauca
TTTAAAGAGAAGAAGCGATTTTGAAAGAAAAACCAGAGTTCGGGTAAGGGCTTGAGATTATCTCGAGGGGAAGGTGTTAGGCACCCCTCAAAATCCGCTAGTGTGGTTCCCGGCCATGCTTTAATTGTGACTTTAAAAGAAGGGAACACGTAAGGTTTGCACATAGTAGTTACAAATAAGTTTGAAAGTTTTAGGAAAAAATGACATAAATGATTTTAAAAAAAGAGAGAAGGATTAATTGGAAGGGAACATAAATTTAAGAAAAACATTATACAAAATAAAGAAAAGAAAAGGGGTCCTAGGTTTAAATACAATATGGATCACATCAATGCAATACCCAGCAATCACTCCTCAAAAGAGGGGTCGCACGAGATATTAGCGCACCGGTCATCATCTCCATATTCTACCCTTCCCGCCCCGTAAAGGTTATTTAAACGCGATTAGTCTCGTTTACTTATTGCATGCTAGTACCCGTCTCAACCTATCAGTCCCGGGATATTAGGACTTCTAATCCTAAAAGGGAAGAAAAGGAGTAAGGCATATATTGGGTTTAAAGGACAAAATACTAATTTCGACAACCAAAACAAATAGCAAGTAAGGGGATTGACACAAAAAACAACACGCAAGGCTCACATAAAACCCCGTGAGTCATATAGCATATAGTTTAGCATGCCTTTCACATACAGGTTTGGTCTTTAAATTAAAACTTAAGCGGCTGACGGACTAGTTTAACACATAGAATCAGATAAAAAGTCTGCATTAGGCAACTCGGATCCAATTGTCAGAGATTGAAGTATTTAAAATAAGGTATTCAGAAAACACTGATTTCCAACAAAAGCCTAATGCAGAAGAGTTAAAATAGAAAGTTGAAAGTTGCAGAAATTCAGATATGACTTTGAAATCAGCATATTTGTTTTTGTGAAAATATAGTAGACTTGTGAAGAGGAGTTTTGAAAGTGAAAATACCTTAAAAGAAAGAGTGAGTTAAAAGATAGATTCAAGAGATGATTAGATTTCAGCCAGAAGATCTAAAGGAATTGTTTCAGAAGAAAGATATAAGTTTGAAAAGTTTAAGAGCATTGCAAATTTATAGAATTTTCAATGCATTATAGGTTTATAAGAGTTTTATTAAAACGCTACGTTAAAGGCCAATTGACAGGTTGTTGTTGCTTAAAACTGAATCAAGCGAGTTTGAGACGAACCCCTATAGGCATGATATCTATAGCCGATTTTAAGCATTGTTATTAACTGGTGAAAGTATGATTGTTTGACTACCCTATAATTTGCCTAACGCATATGCACTTCCTATAGACATAGTTTCTATATGCAACTGATCTACATGAATATTAAGTCCTATAGACAGGGTTTCTAATGATTTGCAAGATGATAAAGCATTAAACCCTAAGGGTAGATTTTCTATTTCCTGATTAAAGAAACATTATTGTGATTAAACTGGTTACAAAATAAATATTATCCTGCAGTTTGCCTAGCATTTAAGCATTTCCTATAGGCATGATTTCTATATGCAATTCGTTGTTTGATTATTAGATCCTATAGACAGGATATCTAATGATTTGCAAGATGATAAAGCATTAAACCCTATAGGCAGATTTTCTAAATGATTGAAAAGAATGCAAAAAGCCTATAGACATGATCTCTAGGTGACTTAAAGCGTTGATCCTATAGGCATGATTTCTAAATGATTGAATAACAACATTGGTCCTATGGGCATGGTATCTACCCTTTAGCAATAAGGTAAACCCCTCCCATACCCTTTACTAATATTTTCTGAGTTTCTTTTTACAAGGTTATTACAGAATCAGAAGAAAGAAAGAAAACAATAAAAAATACACATCACAACCTACAGCTGGATCCAAGCAACCTAATTCAGTCTCAATATCCAATAGCATGTGTTTCGCCAAATCCAGATTCCAGATTTCCAATGCCTTCTCTCTCCCAAAGTGTTTCAAAGTTCCAAGGAGCCTCAAGGACTCCAGGTAGTGCTTACACTCTGGATAACAATTAGAACAGAATAGTGCAAGTGTGGAATTGCCAGCCCTCAGGCATCCGAGTTCAGAGGAAGCTCCAGGGTCCTAAAGCATGGCTTACCAAAAGGGGGGGGCAAGACTTAGAACTAGGAATAAGTGCAAAGTGAGAGAGGGATTAAGGAGACATAGCAGAGGGTGGTCATACCTAGCCATGGACAGAGATTGGAACACCCCTAACCATCTACTTGGCCAATAAATAAAGAGAAGACCTTTAGAAGTCAAACCTGGGTCTGGATGATAATTAGGGCACCACCAGTCCCGAGTTAAGGCTCAGCACATAAGGGGGAAATGGAATGGGAATTGATTTGAGTAGAGGTTCAAGAGAACCTGATTCTAAGTCATGGGTGGCAATAATAGAATGCCAACATGACTCAAAATTGCACTCACACATAAGAAGGGGGTCAAAGGGACAGGGAATCACATAGGAAAGCATTTACAGAAAACATGAGGAAAGCAGGAAAGCACAAACAGACCCAAAGATGCAGAAACATGATGAAAGAGAGCATGACAGTATAGGATGAACACATAATGAAGAATGCATAAAAGAGAAGGAGAAGTAAACACATAGTTTGGAGGGTATTATTTAATTAGAAGGGCATACCAGTTGCAAGCTTTAGAATAGCAGAATAATAAAAGTAAGTAACAGCCAGAAATTAGCAAGATCAAACTCAGGTTCTTCAGCAAATACTCGAGAGTTCGAGAGAACTCGCGAATGTTTCAGATAGTAGAAGAGAAGAGGAGCAGAGTGCTCAGTGTTAGAAGTAGAGAAAGTAGTAGTAGAGAAAGTATTGTAATTATATTGAAGTCTGAAGTGTTTTTGAGGTTTTCCCGTATTTGTGTGTGAGTTGTGTGTAGTGTCTTGTTTTTATAGTGCAGAAAATGAGTAAGCAAAAAGGCAGGAAAATAGTTTACAATCAATCACAGAAGGTCTCCCCAAGGTTAAGGGGTTTGATTTCAAACGGGCATGAGACAATTAAGGAAGGATGAATAATAAAAAACCTTTCTAAAGTACCATAGCACAGGTAAATACATAGGGATTATTTAAAGCAGGAATGGTACATGATTTGTGAGAAATAAGGCAAGTAGGTCAATCAAACAGCCAGTAAAAAGCTTTGTTCGAATGAACTTAGTCAGAAAAAAGGGTGAGGGAAAGTTCAATTGGAAAATCAATAACCAATCAATCGAGCCTTATTAAAGGATATTACAATTGGCAGAACCCTTTTGAAAGAAAAACCCTCATATATAAGCACACAAGCGTCAAGCAAGAAAGAAAAGGTTGGCATAGACAGTCTCAAAATCAGAAGCGAAAGATTCCAGTTCAGTCTAGGGTTTCAAATTCGAGTAGGGTACAGAAAGGAGAGGGCAAGCCATCGAACAGACTCAGAGAGTCTCATGAGAAAGCACATAGATATAATGGCCAGTTTGAAGTAATAGAGTAAAAACAAAGCATGTTCAGGAAAACTCAAGCAAGTTTAAGAGAGAATAGAGGTGACATAGAACTTAAGAAACAGTAGACGAAACAGGTTTAGAACTCAAACAAAAGTCCAGTAAAGGCAAACAAAAGCTCGGTAAGAAAATGGTATAGGAACACATCAGCTAGACATGCGAAAATATGTTGTAGAAACAGTAAAAGAGAAAACAGAGCATATGTAGAAGAATATGCATAATAACGGCAAAACATAAGAACATAAGAGAAAATATGCACAAGCGAAAACACATAATAACAAAGCATATACAGGCAGATTCACATAAAGAAAGAAGAAGAAGAAACAGGAATCATTTTAAAAGTTTTGGAAACCCTAAATTGAAACTGACTAATTTTGAAAAGAGAAATTTGGGAAAAAGCTTTAAAACCTCGAGTACACCACAGATCTATCACAGATCTAAGAAAATAAAGAGAGAAAGAACCTCGAACAGCTTTCGGGGTTTCTCAGAAACCCTAGAAACGAGAAGGCTTGGAAAGGAACTGGCCTGGAACATTTTTGGACCATATCTAGGCTCTTGAGGCTTGAACACGTCGGAACGGAGACGGAGAAGCCACAGGAACACAAATCGATAGAGGATTTGAACAAGCCTTGTTGAGGTTGAACCTCGAAAGCCTTGAGTAGCCGCGATTTGGGGTGAAGGGAAGTGAGCACAGGCTATCCCTGGCCTGAAAAGCCATGGATTCCGGTGGGATTTGGCCGGAGAAGACAAGTGAGGCGATTAGGGTTTTGAGTGCTTGAGAGCGTTTGAGAGAAGGGGAGGGTTTGAGAGCGGCGGTGGAAGTGAAATGATAGATAGGGTTAGGGGTTGGTAGAGTTAAAAAGGAAAGTGTGAATGAGGGCCGTGGATCAAAATGATCAACGGCCAGGATTTAAAGTACAACACGGACGGGTTGGACAAATGGTAAAGGGGTCGGGTTGAACTCAATTGGGTCGTTGATTTAGGCCTGATTTGGGGTGAAAATTGAGATGCCCAAATAGGCTATAATTGAAAGTAATTAAGGCCATAATTGAAATAGCCAGTTTTTCCCTTTTGATTTATAAAAATAGTAAAAGATGTTTAAAAATAAAATTAAAAGCACTGAGTTAGAAAATAATATGTAAGTATTAAATTAAAAATATTGGGATTGATTTTGTAATTAAAGTTTCTATTAAATCTGAAAGTGGGTTAAAATTGCAATTTCATGCAACTTAGTTTTAAAAAACCAAATGGACTTGTAAAATTATGCAAAAATTATGTAAATTATCTTTTGATGTAGATGTGAGAATAAAATAAACTATTCTCCAAAATAGCAAGTTTTGGGAATAATTATTGGGATTTATGGTGTAAAAATAGGCCATAAATTAGTTTAAAAATCCTTTTAAAATGCCAAAATCTTTTGGGATGCTCATATATGCATACATATGCTATTTTGAAAGTATTTTGAGTATAAAAGATATATGGGAAAAAATTGGGTATCAACATCGAGGTCTAGGGAAATTTTGGCGTACAGGGGGTGATTGATAATGGGACGATTGAGAATTATAAGTTTGGTAGACATGATTAGATTGGGAGTATCTGGGTAAAGTAAGTTGATATTATGAGGTGGAGATGACTGATAAGTTGGTGGCGGAGCTTGGTTTGAGGGTGCTTGGTGATTTGGGGTTCACTAGTATGTGAGTGGAGGTGTTGGGTAAGCTTGGTATTTAAGGAGAGACTTGGTCCTTTGTGCAACCATTACGGACCCTACGTCCCTTTTCTAGGACACACCATCGGACTGTAAAGCCTTATTCATAGCTACCAAAGCTTTGAAATTTTTAACCATACCACTTTTAATACCTTCTTCAATTCATTCACCTAATTTGATAATGTCAGAGAACTTGTGGTTCTCAATCATCATCAGTCGTTCATAGTACTGCGGGTCCTAAGCCCGGACAAAGAACTTGTTCATTTGTTCCTCTTCTAAGGCGGGTCTGACCTTAGCAACTTAGGACCTCCAATAAGTAACATACTCGCAAAACATCTCTGTGGGCTTCTTCTTCAAATTCTAGATATAGAACACATTTGGTGCATTCTCTGTATTAAACCTGAATATGTCCATAAAGTCAGATGTCATGCCAACCCACCTTGACCACTTCTTAGGATTTTTGCTGATGTACCAAGATAATGCATCTCTTTTCAAACTCCTCATAAACAGCTTCATGTGGATCCTTTCATACTTCCCTACTCCATTCATCTTGTCGTAATATGTCCTTAGATGAACCCTTGGATCACCCGTACCATCAAATATTTCAAACTTAGGAGGTTTGTACCCCTCAGGCAGTTAAACATCAGGCTGTATGCAAAGGTCCTCATAGTTCAGCCCCTCGATTCCTTTGCTTCCCTCAACACCCTAAATCCGGCTGGTCAGTTTCTTAAGTTCCTCAGCCAAGTTCTTGATAAGCAGATCCTTTTCATCATACTCATGTGTCTATGAGATAGGTTAGGCGGAGTGTGGCATGGTCTCCACATAGATAGGATTGTTATAGTGGCCTGGTGTATGGGTGGAGAAATGGCCATTTGTCGAGTTCTGAGGTTCTTGGATGAGTAGTGGAGTGTTGTTTGGGGTATGGTAGGTGTTACATTGGTTCTTTGGTGGAGTAGCATGATGGTGAGGTGTAGGATGATTCTGCTATTTTGGGATACTTTAAGGAGGTGCAGGGTTTTGAGCGTTGGGGAAGTTGATATATAGGGTGTTAAGGGAAAATGACAGGTTTGTCAGATTTCAAGCCTGATCGAGCTCTTCCTGGAATTTCAACAGTTTCTGTTCAAGCTGTGACACATTCTCGTTAGGAACCTGAATGCCCTAGCCATCAGTGCCCTCTACCTATTCAATTGTGTTCTCCTTCCTGATGTTGTCTAAATCTTCCAATTTATTCTTGCCTTTGTTCTTTCCTTTAGACGGACTTAAAGAAGGAGTGGGTGGAGGGCCCCTGGATCTTGTGAAATAAGATGATGATGCCAGAGTGCACGAACTAACCTTTGGGGAGGGTAATAATAAAAACAAAATAAAACAAAAGGTAATCAAGTTTGTGAGGATTATAAAAAGTATTGCAATATTTAAACACATAGTGCAGGGATGTAAAGTATGTCCTAATTTGGGAACCTCTTTATGCTCGAGGTAGGCCTAGTAACAAATAGACTTGGAAAACTTTTAATGCTAAATGCCTCATTTTATTGATAAAAAATAGACGAATCCCAAAACGATACTAAATAAGCATGAAATAAAAGTCACTTATGGCCATTGGCCTTATTACATTCATAAAGCAGAAAAAGTAAATTCCTAGCTATTTGGTCCCAGAAGGACCTTCCCCATATTCGACATCCTTGGCTCCGTCGAACAGCTTCCCCAATTCGCGATGTCCCAGCAACAGGTATGCTCTGGCTAGATGTCCACCTTTGGTCCCTTCAGCCTTTTGACAGTCTTCAACCATTTTGAGAAATTTTCCCTCTAGTTCTACTATGCCTCGCTCCAAGTATCCTAGCCTTTTGTTGGCACTAATAGCCATTTCTTTCCATTCCTCAATCAACTTCTTGTTGGACTCTTGTATTTTCCAGTGTTCGCTCTCGCATTTACGGATCCTTTTGCACAGCTGGTTGTACTTGACTTGCGCCTCAACTTTTTCATCTATAATTCTATGACCTTGAAAGAACCCTGGCTGGCCCAGACCATCCCAATTGTCTTCTAACCAACTAGAATAGAAAGGGGTACAACCGGCATGATATCTGTCTGGCTCAATGGTGTCTTTCTCTATTACGATCTTGCAGTGCCACATATGCTAGGCTTGGCACTTGTGGGGACTATCATCATTTTGGAAGTCAGCTCGAAGAATGGCTCGTCTTGTTGACCCTGGGTATGATTTGCTTCTTACCTGCTTGCCTCATAAGTCGAAGAGGGACGTAAGGGTATGTTTCTATTAGACCAATCAGTATCAAGAAAGGTGCATCTCTAGATTGGGCGATGAACTCCTCTATCGAAAACCACTTGAACATCCATTGAACTTGCCCTTCAGTTAAATTATCAAATAGCTCAACCCATTCTTTGTCATTCTCAGGCTGAGCGATCGCCCTTTTGGAGATGTTCCATGAGCCAAAGCTGAAGTAGTAGATTGCAACCTTCGAAGTGTCTCGCTCCTTGTTAACACTTCTTTATGGCTCGATATATGTCTACGATGATCATGGGTACAATGTTGAATGTCTGCTCACCAATCCCCTCCATTAGGGTCTTGGTTACCATAGCCAGCCTAGTATGGATTCTCCTTTTCTTTATTGGAAACATGATCAGACCCAGGAGGCAAAAGATAAAAATGAATACTCTACAATGGATATGTCCTAAAAACTTGATGGGAAACTCGTCATGATAGGTACGGTACGATTTGCTGTGATCGTACCTTTCATACAGGTAGTCAAAAGGGATGTATGATTCCTTTAGGCATACTAATTTTGCATTCTTCTTTAAACCCATCATTTTTAGGATATCCTTGCCTGTGCGGTTCTCAGGCATTAGAAAACCCGGGGTTTCCCATACTAGACAGGCCAGTCCTCCTATCTGCTCTAGCAAAGGTGTCATTTCGATGTCCCCAAAGCATAACACGGCCTTTTCACAATCCCAAAATAAGGTAGCTGTTTCTATTATCATGTTCTTAGGTTGGATCTCCAGGAAGGATGGTAGATTACCCATATATTTTTCGATAAGGGTTTTATCACTAGAATGTAAATCTTCCCACTAACTTAGCAATCTTGGGTGGATATTGGTGACCATGCCGAATTTGGGGACTTCATGCCTCATATTTCTACAAGGAAAACAAGGTTAGGCCCTTACCCCCACCAGACTCGATTATTTAACATCAACAATTAGCATAAAGCATTTAGTTCTCAAAATAAATGCACAGAACGTGATGATGTCTGTTTGGGTTTAGGGAAAACCCAATGGACTTTTGGACAAGGCTATCTTAAAGGATCATTATGTGGAAAACATAATTGACCTGGCTAGGATTGATCATAATGCATGTGTAATTTAAATAGAGTAAGGTTTTTATGGGGTTTTAGACTGGTACCCTTGAGTGGACAAATCAAGGGGGAAGGCACGGAACCGTCGACTACACCGATGATCGACTAGTTTTACCGCAAATAAGCCTTTCCGAATTTAGGAGGTAATGATATAGGAAGGACGCAACCACTCATCAAGCGTTGCTATAGTATTTTGTTTGGCACGAGTGGAATATGATGTTGAGAATGATTATGCAATAATTAAAAGCATGTTGACATGTATTTGCACGTTAAGAAAGCGATAAACACAGCAATTTTATAATTTAAAGCAGTTATAAAGGAAAGAAATAAGAAAGATATGTCAATTTTACTTTTGAAGAAGAAATTAAATGCTTAAAGGAATTAAACAAATAATTGCACATGGGGGGGTACAAATTCACAAAAATGGTATGAAATGGTAAAAGTCTAAAAATCCCCAGCAGAGTCGTCATGCTGTCGTGTCCCCTTTTTCTCGCGAAATCGGATTTATGACATTTTGGTTGGGACAACTATTTCCTTTTGGAAAGGGGGTTTGCATTTTTAAAGAGTCGCCACCTAATGATTTAAGGTTCATTAGGCACATATAGGGTTCATTTATAACTACGTATGGTAACTAGAGACAGGGTAAGGGCTTGAAATTATCCTAAGGGGAAGGTGCTAGGCACCCCTCAGGATCCACTAGTGTGGTTCCCGGGAAAACAATTTTTGTGGATTTGTACAATTAGCAAATAAACAAGTATGGCTTAAATAGTAGGGGATTTAAGTTTAAATACACGTGTTCGAAAAACAATTAATGAAAAGCAAGATTTTGAAAAGAATTATAATCTAAGCATATTTATGAATGTAAGGGGGTGTCCTAGGTTTGTTTATAACATGGATCACATCAATGCAATGCCCGGTAATTACTCCTTGGAAAGGGCTATGCGTGGCATTAGCTCACCGGTCATCATATCTATATCTAACCTTTCTCGCCCTGTAAAGGTAATTAAAGTGAGGGATGGTCTCGACCCTTGTTGCATGCTGTTACTCGTCCCTTCCTATTAGTCCTAGATGAATTTAGGACTCTTATCTTATAAAAGGGGGTTCTAGGCAGACCCTCAAGTTTAAAGGTAAAACACTAAAGCGACACATAATAAACAGATAGGACTTCAATTAAAGGGGAGCATGGAAGACAAATAAAGGCTCAGATATACCTCCACATATAGTACACACAAACAGCATGACTCAGATACAATTAAGGTCTAAATTCATATCCTAAGAATGGTAACAGAGTCGGATTTATTACATGACTCAGAGAAGAAGTCCTAATCAGGCTTGCCTTCTGATATTAAAATGTTGACAGTTAAACACTAATCACAAATACAGTTCTGGTTTTATTTTAAAGTTGATTACCTAAGGCTTGCCTAGGCGTAAAATAATATGCAGCAGTTATAGTTTAGAAGTTATTTTATCTAAATCATGTTGTTCTAAATGTTGCAAAGACATATAGAGATTGTGACTAGTTTCTCTTAAACAGGATAATCAAACATGAGGCTGTTTTATGTCCTTTTCATGCATTAGTAGTTTAACTAGGTGTGATTGAGTGAGTGTGAACGAGATCCTAAAACAGGATATCTAACATGCACATATGAAAATTCAGAATAATTTTAGGATATGTAGAATTCCTAAAGCATGATTTCTAAATGCCCAGAAAGTTACAACATGATCACAAGATGTGCAGGAGCAACAATTTTATGTTAATGTTGTTATTTAGTCTAAAGCAGGATTTCTAAGTGATAAAATGATATCAAATGAGATGCTAAAACAGTGAACCTAAGAATATGGTATCGAATGCATGACATGCTTTGAATGTGTTGGTATTACACATGGATTCTAATGCACATATAGGAAATATAAACCTAAGGCATGGTTTCTACCCATTGATGTTGATAACATATATAACTACCCCCCCCCCCTCACTAGCCAACCCCAATATTCGTTTACAACAGATTATTACATACCAATATCAAAATGAATTACATAAGTAGGAAAGAAAAATAAGAAGTTACACTATAAAGAGCCTAAAAACAGGCCCATATTTTTAGAACCTCAAATGCCAAGCTTATTTCATAGCCTTTCTCATATCCGGGTATGTCAGAGTTTCCTAAGGGCCTCAAAGGATCCCGAGAAGTGCTCACACCTAGATTTTATAGCCAAGATAGAGTAAGTGCGGTGTGGAAAGGACAGCTTTTGTGTGTCCAAGTTCAGAGGGAGCTCAAGGGTCCCAAGGCAAGGCTCACACAAAAGAGGCAGAACTTAGTGGTCTAAGAGTAGAGTAAGAGTGCATAGTTTTGAAAAGATTTAAGTATGAAAATAGTTTGAAAAAGAGACTTGTTTGAAATAGTTTTTTAAAACAACAGGGGGAGTTATTCTATAGGACAGTTTTGAAAAACGAGTAAAGTAACAAGCTACTGTCCAAACACGGCACTTAAAACAGGTTCACACATAACCAAGGAACATAGGACAAGGGCAGGTTTAGCAACCACAAACAGGGATAGTGGAATTTGGGGACACATAGGTCACATAAGTAAACACATAGTTGCAAGAGCACTTAAGTATAGAATCAGAAATATGCTAAGGGGTTAGAGAACTTTAGATTTAACATAGAATCATGTAACTTAAGGATAGCCAACTATTTTGCACAGAGAGTTTCATGCCAGAAGTCAGAGAAACATAAGTAAGGAAGGGCCACCTTAGGGTATACTGGGAAGGGGAAAACATTTTATAAATTTGATGAGTCTAAGGGAGGGGAGACATTCAGAAGCATGCTGATGAAGTGATAAAGTAAACATATTAGTTGCAAGTTGAACAACAAAACCATAAGTGAAAACATACTAGAAACAGGATGAACTGAAGCAGTAAAAGAAACATATTGTTTTGTAACTTGAATTGAAATCAGAACATACCAGTAAAGAAGATAGTAAACACAAAGTGAGGAGCAAGAGAGTAGAGTAATCAGCCTTGGCTTGCAACCGGCTGACTTAGAACAATAGCAAGTAACCAGAGAAAAGAGAGCAGAAGAATGTTTTTTTGGTGCGAGAGAGTTTTTGAACTAATGTGTTCATGTGTGTGCTAATGAAAGACCAATGTATTTATAGTTTGAAATCAGGTAGCAAATAAGTTAAAAATCAGAATTCATCAGTAATTATGGGGACTCAGAATCAATCAGCATAAAATCAAGGTAAGTACTCCCTACAATTAAGGAGTTAACTTCAAATATTAATAAACATGTGACAAATAAGGAAGGAAGTCGTATAAGGCTGAATAAGAAAATATTTTTAGCATAGTACAAGTACACAACATGTAATAGAGACTAGGTTCAGCATATGTCAATCAAGAAAAATACTTAAGAAATTAATTAATAGCATGATTAATAGTAGAATAAGGTCAGAAAATATTTTACAAGGCTAAAAATCAGTAGAGAGTATCATGTGAAATCAGTGAAGGATCAATCACAAAGACTCAAGGATTCCAAAGTATAAAATAGCTCTAATTTAGCACAACCTTATGAGAAAAAATATATAGTAAGCAAATATCAGAACTCTAAGAAGGCAAGTACGGCAAAAATCATATACAAATTAGGGATTCATGCAGAGCATCGTCTGAATTGATAGAATAAACATGATACAGGTAAGAGAAGTGAAGAAGAAACATCGATGAAGAAATAAGGGTAAAATCACATAATATGCAGGAATAGTCATAATCAGGAACCCAAACAAGCAAACATAGGGTAAAAGTCACAGAACCATAAAAACATACAAATTAGTTGAACACATTATCAAAACGAACTCAGAATCACAGGCCAGACCTAAGAAGCTTGGGGTTTTAACATAATAACTCAGATAAAATGAGAAAAATCAAAATAAATGCTTAAACATAGTAGAAATCATAGAATAATACTGAAAATCAGAGGAGAAATCATTTTAAAAGGGGGTTAAGAAACCCTAGTTTGAAGAAGAAGAGTTGTTTTAGAAGAAATCGGAGAAATCCTTAAGAAAACAGTAAAGATCACTCGAATAGACTTAGATCTTGTTACAGATCTTAGAAATCAAGAGTCAAAATCAAGGTTTCAGAGAGAGAACCCATAGATGGAGAGATTCCGGCCTAGAAACCACATGTTCTAGCCGGAGATGGTAGAATCTTACTCGGATGGCCATGGACGGCCTGAGAATGACATAGAGACAATGGGAGGTAAGTGAACCTCCTTTTGGTTCCTTTGAGGACCTCAGAGCAACAACAAACAACATAGGAAGAGAGCCACGGGGTTAGGGATGGTGGTGAGACCACCATGGTTACCGGTGAACCACGACCCGTGAGAGGAGCCATGGTTTAACAGAGAGGATTTTGAAAGAGATAAGAGATATAATGGCGGAGAGAATGAGAGAAAATAAGAGGATGGGAATAAAGGTTTGGGTGTACTCTTTTAGGTTAATTATGGAAGGTATTAACCTCGACCGTTGATAAAAAATGATCAACGGCCAGGATTTGGGCAGAATTGGGTCATGTAGGATTTAGGTTTGGGCTAGTATAATTAGGTTTGGGACTAGTTTAATTTAGGCTAGAATTAAAATGCAATAGGCTTTTAGTTAAATACCCAATTAAATTAAATAAAACAATTTATAAAAATAGCTAATAATTGTACAAAATAAATTTCATGCATAGAAAATAGTTTAAAATGATTACTTAGTATTTCAAAAATACAAATGCTTAATTTCCGATCAAAAATAGTATAAAATCTTATGATTGGACTATAATTGCAAAGTTATTGCAATTATAGCCAAAAGATGCCAAATTGGCTAATTATAAAATAATTTGGTTTAAATAGGACCATAATTAATAAATTAAATCAAGAGGTGCTTTTGAAATTATTTGTACAGCCATTTTGTAATTATTTATTGGGAATAAAATGATAGATAAATTAATAAAAATATAGGAAAATTATAGAAAAATACCAGTTGCTATTAATGCATGATTTTGAAGGTATATATGCAATTTTAAAAATATTTTGTGAATAAATTGAGCATCAACACTCACAATCTGTTGTTGTGGAGGTTGTTGATAGGCCTGCTACTGATTTTGCTGATTGTACCCTTGTTGCCTTTGGTAAGGCACCATTTGACCCTGTGGTCACATAGACCCATGGTTATTGTTATTATTGTACTGGTGCTGAGCTGGTCTATATTGTAGATACTGCTGACCCCAATTCTGACCACCTGGTCTCGGTCCCCCCTAGTTGGCCACATAATTCATGTTCTCCTGTTATTGTTGATTATCATCTTTAGCACTCCACAAGCAGACATACGGTTGATTAATGCATGATTTACATAGACCTCCATTAGTTGCATTAACTATGTGTACCTGCTGCTTCTGGCCTGATTCTTCAACCTTTTTGGTGAGGATGCTCATTTGTGTCATTAGAGTGGCTATATTTTCAACTATGGAGTTAGCTGAGTCTAGAGCCACTGAGTGAACCACAGGAGTGATTGGAGCATTTCTTGTTGTCCAACCTGAGTTTTCTGTCATCTTGTTAGGTAGGATCTTGCTTTCTCTAAATATTTTGCTCAAATATGCTCCACCTGCTGAAGTATCAACACTAGCTTTCAAACTATCTGCCAAACCCATGTAAAATCTCTATCCCAACATCTGCTCCGAGTTACCATGATGTGGACACGTAACCAACAGACCCTAGAATCTCCCCCATGTTTCGCGTAGCGTCTCAATTGGTTTCTGTTTGAAACTCAATATCTCATTAATTTGCTGAGCAGTCTTATTGGGTGGATGAAATTCGCTCAAATATTGCTTGACTAATTCCTCCCAAGTAGTTATGCAGTTGATGGGGAGTGAATTAAACCAAGTCTGAGCTACTCCTATCACTGAGAATGGAAACAGCAACAAATGTATTGCTTCTGGTGTCACGTTGTGCTGACTCTGCATGGCATAGATTGACAGGAAATTCTTTAGATTCTGCTGAGGATCTTTAACGTATGACCCAGAGAATAGTCCTTTGTTCTGCAACAGATGTAGCATGTCATTTGTGATCTAGAACGAATCTACTTGTATTTGAGGGACTACAATGGTAGTTGCTAAGTTGTCAGCGGTGTGAGCACGTGATTTTTGCCCTATATGAATTACTCCCATAAATTCAAAAATAAAATAACTTCTTTTCATTGTTTGCAATTTTATGGATTTTTGTGGCATTTTTGTCAATTATTTGCATTTGTTTGTGCACGTTTATTATTGATTAATTCATGAAAAATATAAAAAATATACTTGACTTGCATTTAGGGTTTAATTTCATATTTTAGGATTAATTGAGTTACTTTATAAAGAAGAAAATAACAAAATGGTCCTTTTG